>JAUTYZ010014573.1:0-12919 GCA_032273725.1 Panulirus interruptus | reverse complement strand
CTTCATATAATTCAGTTCTCTGCTGTCATACTTTCAAATTACATGAAACAATAATGAAGAGGTGAAGTAATTAAGTGCAGTTTTCATTCTACTAATACAATAAAGCCAAGCATGAAATCAAAAGCCATACTGATTATTCCAGCTAACAGAATTGCCTATTTTGTAATCATCTATTTGTAGTGTTCAATGAGGGAGTTCTATACATGTGGGGCCCCATCTCTCAAGCTTTCACTACCATAACACAATGTTTTAAACTTCTGTATAGTCAATATTTACAATTCTATTACTAAGCTTATTCCATTCATCCATCATTATGATACTATAAAAGTACTTCTCTAAATCTTTTCTAACAAGTTTCTTGTTAAGGCCTCTAGTAATCTTATCTTTGCATTTTCTAAGAACTGTTATCACTGAACATCAAACTGATTAAGAAACATGAAGGTTTTCATCAAGTCACCCCTTCCTGATCTCTTTTCCGAGGTAAACAAAGTTATGACCCCTTGTCTCATTATACCTCAGTTCTCTTAATTTAGATATTATCTTTATTGCCCTCCTCTGGACCCTCTTAATTAGATTTTTATGTTTCTTCAAGTGCACTGACCAGACTTGAGAAGTACTTTGAATTCTAGTTTTGGTCTAGCATACTTTATTAATAATTCACTGAGAAATTCCTTGTCCGTGTATTCAAATGCCATTCTAATACTTGCCAGCAGACAGTTTGTTAGTTTTAACATTTCATCTGATTTAGAGCTGTGGTAACTGGTTTTGTATAATGTTGACTCACAAGTCTCACACATAAATTCCAGTAGCTTATTTCTAGATAAATAATATTCATAACTAAGCTTTCTTTCACTGTGTCCCATCCTCATTTTTCAGTATTTACTTAAACTCTTTAATCAAACAGGTCTCAGACCAACTTTGGAGGATGTTTAGGTTCCCTCATAATTTGATGTAATCTCACCATTTTTACCTCTCTAAAGAACTTGACATCATCCACAAACATATTCAGGTAAGAGTCCAATCCATCTAACAAGTTATTCAAACAGATCAAGAAAAGCAAAGTCCCAAACCATGCGCTGCAGAACACCACAGATGATCTCAACCAATTTCAAAACTAATCCTCTAACCCCAGTCCTTTGTTCCCTTCCATTAAGATGACTTTTTATCCAACAAAGAAGTTTCTTTTCTAAACTCATGTGTGGTAAAGTATCACATACTCTCTGGCAATCCAGGAACATATGATCTCCCTATCCAGCTGTTTTGTCTACAACACAGCTCACTCTATCTTGGAAGTCTAAGAGTATTGTTAAACATGATCTCTTTTCTATAAATCCATGTTTTTCCTTTGCAAACAGTCTCCATTTGCTTTCTGCTTCTTTTTTAGTGTTTTGCAGACCACCCTTGTTAGGAAGACTGGTCTAGTGTTCATTGCAATTTCTCAATCTCTTTTCTTAAGAGACAGGCAGACATCTACCATCTTCCACTCCCTTGGCAATGCACCCTCCTCTAGCGATGTATTAAACAATATTTCAACAAGCCTATCAAGTGTATCTGCACACTCCTGCACTCACAAAAACTTAATCAGGACCATGATTACCTGATTATGCCTTTTCTAGCAGTTTCAATACTTTTTATATCCTCTTCCCCATCCCATATTGCTGGTGTTGGGGATAAAGTGTCATCCACTATGAAAACACTGTTGAACTTATCATTCAGCTCTTTGCATATCTCTTCACCATCCTCAACAGCTCTTCCCTCCAAATCACTATGCTTGATGAACAACTGACTCCTGATCAACTTGTAACAGAAAAGTTTAGCCATGTGTGTAATTACCTATTTGTACTGAATGGGGCAGGAGTTTTACACTCAAGGGACCCCATCTCTTGAACATTCTTTACCTCATAACACTTCTTAAATCTATGCATGCTGTCTGCATTAACCATAACCTGAGTCATTCTATTCCATTCATCTATCTATCTATATCTCTAACGCCAGTTCCCTCTGGGAACTCCCATCAACGGGAGTGGGCAAGGAAAGAGTCTCCACTTATTCCTGTCCTTACATGCCTCACTCATATACACCATTCTATGCATTCTTCCCCCATTTCTCTCCCTCACAGGTGGTCTTCCTCTCACATCAACCCCTTTAATCAAACTATCATATTCTATCCTTGTAAACTCCCCGTCTTGCATACTTTCCACATGCCTAAACCACCTCAAAGTATTACGTTTCACCCACTCTACCATCCATAATTCATTCTCATTCCATTCCCTGCCATACCAAATCTCTCATACACCCCTTTATTAGTTTCTTCATTCCATCTAGTCATGCTATATGCTTCTCTCAAATAGTTCATCTCCATAGCCTGGGTTCTTGACCTCTGTGACTCATCCCATGTCCATGTTTCAGCTGCACAGGTCAAAGTCAGGAAGAATACGCTGTCCCTTAATCATTTCTTTACTTCCATACTTACACTTCTCCCCTTCATTCATCCACCACTCTTATACTATAAAAATACTTCACAACTTTTTCAGCAAATTTCTTGCTTAATTTCATGTTATGTTCTCAGGCTGCTCAATTCCTTCATCTCAAAGAACTGATCACTGTCTACATCTTCAATCCGTTTTAAAAATCTAAAGGTTGTGATCAGGGCACCCATCACTCTTCTGGTACCATCTTTGTTGCCCTCCCTTGGACATTCTCTATTAGTTCTATGTACTTCTTTAGGTATAAAATCTTTTTTGTATGTGCTATAAACAGCATACATACTGAGTCCAACTAACTCACAGTACTGAACAAGGGTGATTTTCAAGGGTAAAAATCGTACATGTGGAGATAACACCAACCTTAGGATGAATCTGGGTGCAGCTACCCTCCATGGACAGATAACATGACGTATAGTACCTCTATATCTACATGACTGATATCATTTCATTTGGTTCAAATTCCATCACATGAGCGAGCAATATTTCTGTTTTGTGTAATCCTAGTATGAAATTAAATTGCCTACAGAACCCCTCCATATTATATATTACTGAAAAAATACCCAAAAAAGTAGTATAATTTTCTCTTTTTAGGTTTAGGAGGGTACTGAATTTATGGGGACCAGCCCTGGATGGGCAGAATAGATCCTCATGATCCATGTAAGCTTTCTTTTTTTTTCCTAAACATAGTCCACACCTTATGGTTTTTTACCAGGCATGATTTTATGCATCTCATATCTTCTACATGTTACATGTATTCTATATATCTTAATGCATCATTAATGTATTTTCCTACCATTCACACAGACAGAACACTGTTTAAATGAATGTAAAAATAACCTTATTTTCATGAAAAACATAAATAATAATACTAGTTATCCTTGGAGATGGGAGCAAGAATACTTCCACCGTATTTCCTGCGTGTCATAGAAGGCAACTAAAAGGGATGGGAGTGAGGGGTTGGAAATCCTTCCTTCCTCTTTTACTTTGCCAAAAGAAGGATCAGAGAAGGTGGCCAAGTGAGTATTTTTCCCTCTAAGGCTCAGTCACCTGTTCTTGATGCTACCTCGCTGATGCGGGAAATGGCAAATATGTACGAAAAAAAAATCCAAGCACAATTGTTTCTTTTAGAGTCAAATTAATTTAAATACTTGCTCCATAAATCCTGCTTTCCAACTAAATGATACAGTTACACTTGCTTTGATGATTTCTTGGTGGCTGTTGTGTACAATTTTTCCAGCTTGTTTTAAGGATTCTTGTGACATCTATGGATGAGAATTAAAATAAGGGTGCAAAGGTTTAGAGCCACAATCGCTGTGCGGTGCACTGAACAACGTACAGCCATGATAGTGGTGTGGTGCACTGAAAGGGTTAAGCCCATAAAAACAGAACATGCTAAACTACTTCTGCGATGAGAAAAGTCTACCCACAACTCTCCTCACCTCCAGGCCTCAGCAGGGACGGATTTGCATCATTGGGATTCAATTGCTCAATATGCTGAGGGGCTACTAAATGATCTGCTACTCCATTGCCTTGTACAAGATTTGCTCCGTTTTGTGATGCTGCTGAAAATGAAGATCATTAGAAGTTACTTGGTTAAAAAAAATTACCATTCATGTGATTTGTAGCTAAAAATCATTAATAAAACAAATGAAATACTGTCTAAGCATCAAATGAAATCTCCATAGAAAAGTAATTAAAGAATTCTAAATTCTAACTATTAATGGAATATTCCAAAAAAAAATAAGCTGTTAGTAAGAGCACATCATTCTTTTCGTATTTCACCACATGAACTAAGGCATACGAAGCTGCTGGGGGAAACTATGGAAAGATCTGTGAGGGTGTTGTGGACAGGGGACTCTGGTTTTGGTGCATTATAAATGACAGCTAGAGAGTGGATGCAAGTGTACAAGGCCATTTGTTCATCTGTTCCTAGCACTGACTCACTAATGTGGAAACAGTGAACATAACATGAAAAAGAATATGATCACTTATGTTGAATCAAAAGTTTTTTAACTGTTACCTCACATTTAGTATAAGTACACTGGTCAGTCTATACCACTAAGAATTAGCTATATCAGAAAGTATGATAATTATAAAAGCTAAAGAAAGTAATTAAACAAAAAAATAATATTTTCCTTATAAATAAAGAATAATGATTTAGCAGAGAAACTAAGTTCATCTGGAAATAGAAAAGAACTTTGCCATTCCCTTTTCAAAGGTCATTCAAGCTTTTTAAAAGACAAAAATCAATTACAGAAAACATAAAGATACCATTACTTTTTCAAAATAAATCCCTAAAAACTATTTTATTACCAGTAGCGAAAAAGGGAAGATTAGTCTGACAACATAAAATGAATAATGGAATGTAAATCATATCGTAAGTAGCAAAATGGATTTCTTCAATTATGTTGAGAATAAGAAAGCAATACTGAAAAGCTCAGAGAGGATTGGAGCACTAAGACAGGAATGGTATTATGGCTACAAGCTTTGTTGAGGTATAAATTAGAAAAGGGAAGAAATATAATTTTTCAAACCTGGGTTTAGAATTACCAAAATTAAGATAAACAAATGATATCTTGGAATACAGCTAAAGTTATGAGCATCACAATATCAAAGAAGTTAGCCAACAATAGCCTTGAGCACTGGAATATCACAGTTAAGGTTACAACAACAATGACAATAAACAATTCTGATGTTATATCACAGAAGATAATTATAAATGGGAGTTAAAGATGAGGACTCCAACCCTTCTTACTGTTACAACATCAAAGAGCATATGGTTTTGGATGTGGATGGAGCATGGCCTAAAAATGCCTGAACCAAGTTTTTCAGGTTTGTGTAGGTATGTTTAACATGAGAAAGCTGGAATTGGTAGACTTGAAAAAAAATCTTTTCTCTTAATAAGTGAGACAAGGATCAGGCATACAGGATCTTGTTTACAATGGGGTGAGAAATATGAGACTGGGAATGTGAAAGGATAAAGACAGCCATGCAAAAAATAGTCTTATATGAAAGGTCAACCACATAACACAAACATCTGGGCCCATAAATCAATACTGCAATGTATCTATGATAATTTTAAAGCAAGATCATACTTTACATACTTCTAAGTGTACATGAAAATACATGAAGTCATTATGACTTAACATCAATAAATCAATCATAATAATTCAATAAAATAAGGATGAGCATTATATTTTTATCTCTTCACAATCTTATATTCCATTAACTGTAATAACGAGATTTAGATATTTTCAGTTTCATAAAGAAAGTTTCTACACTTCCTTAAAGTATCATTCTTTTAATTGCAAATATATATATTAAATGGAAAAGAAAAAGAATTTTGGAAATCAAGATGAAAGTTCTTTTAAAAAAAGGAGTGATTTTTTTCTTTATGCCTAAGTACCTCTCTACCTTAAAGGTAGTAGTTGGTAGGCAGTCACTGACCTGAGAGGTATATTGCCAGTACCACCTGCCTGGGTATCAGGAGGGTCAGTGACAGTTATATAGTGAGCCAGCACTTCAGCGGTTGTCAAGCTGCACTCCTTTGACCCAGGTAGCTGTCTATTCTTTCTGTTTCATCCACACGTAGACTGCTAGCATTCTGTCCTCAAACATGCAATCTCTTCTTGTCACACATAACACTTGACAACACTTGACTCACACAACTCATTCTTAGTAACTTTATATTTTTCTGTGGTGAGTGTTATGTGCTAGCAAAATAGTAGGAGCAATAGATAGAAGTAGTTGGTAGGAACATTAGATGAGAATATATGGTAGAAGTAGTAGGTAGGACCATTAGCTGGGAGCATTAGGTAGAAGTAGTGGGTTAGAACATTAGGTAGACACATTAGGTAATAGTAGTAGGTGGGAACATTGGGTAGAGCCTCTGACAACATTGTGCTGCTAGAGTTGCTCTCTGCCAGTGACCTGCTAAGGGTGAGGCACTAAAGGCTAAGAAGCGGCACTGGAGCTCACCACTTATGAAGACTCTTGACGTGGCCACCCCCTCGAGGAAGTTCCCAAAGGGAACAGGTGTCAGAGATATAGATAGATACATACATACATACATACATAGATAAAGTATCTAAGAATTAGAAATCAATAAGAAAAAAGTAGCATTTTGAAGAAAAGAGAGAAAAAAAATCAAGATCCAAGGGAGAAGTATTGTATCCACTTAGATATCTCATAATATCTAACCAGTATTATAAAAGGCGAATGCATCAAGTGAGTCATTTACAAAAAGATTCTTAAAAAAATGTTAGCTATGACAGCAAAACCATCAGCGTTAAAGTAAATGTGTGCAAAATAAGAAAAGAGATGATGGTAAGGATACCTTGTGGAGAGAACATGACAGGTCTGCAGTAGGAAAGAATGCAGAAAATGATAATGGAATCCTATAAAGGGTAAAAATAACAAAACTGCAACAATATATGGAAGGAAGTGTACACACCTAAGTTTTGATGTATAGAAAGTCAGCAACAATAGAGAAAGAGAGCTTATGCTACATTTATGGATTTTGAGAAAATTTATTGTACATGAGGTTTTGAGATGTTTTAATCCAATATAACATATCTAAAAGACTGCTGTGATCATGAAGCACTAAAGAAAAGAAGTAAAAGCATGAAATCCAAGGTGCTACGAGTAATTAGAGTATGGAATACTTTAATGCAATACAGCATACATGAAAGAACATACGCTATTAACAGGCTCTGTGTATGTGTAGTGCATCCTTTGAGATATATGGTGTTATGAGAGAGAGCTTGATACAAATGTAGGAATAATCCAAAAGTGTCCAGTCATCATGTTTAATATCTTTACAAATGAATGATAATGGGCATAAATGGAATATTAATATTCCAAGGGGGCTGAGACAAGTTTATATAGCAAAGTTTGAGGTGTTAAAGATGGTACAGTAAAATATAAGACCCTTGTAAATATTATTAGCCAAAAATAGAGACTGAGTGCTGTCACTGTGTCTCATAAGATCTTGCTAAACAATCTCAATGCCTTCAAAGAAGCATGCAAAGGATGGCCGTAATCTGTTCATGACCACCTGAGCACAAAATTGGCTAGTGTATCAAAACCAGCTATTAACTCATATCTGTGCTTAATAGTTTTGCGTTCATTAAGTGGATATGGGCTAGAGGTCTGCTGACTCTGTTGGTATATCACATCCTCATATAAAACTGAACCCCCTCAGCTTGGGTGTAACGAGGTGGCTGTGCTTACTTCTGTATCATATTGCTCCCTACCTCTGATCTCCCAACATCAATATTCTTACTAGAATGATTTCCTTACTGCTATTTT
Source organism: Panulirus interruptus (assembly GCA_032273725.1). Classification (NCBI taxonomy): domain Eukaryota; kingdom Metazoa; phylum Arthropoda; class Malacostraca; order Decapoda; family Palinuridae; genus Panulirus; species Panulirus interruptus. The sequence continues at coordinate 5,123 of JAUTYZ010014573.1, read as the reverse complement.
GTTGGATTGCTCCCAGACTCTGAACCTGGCCATCAACATTCAAACTTACTTGTTACATCTTGTACTATCGTACTTGTCTGTAAAATTGGGTGCAGTAGGAAGGCCAGGTGAGAAATGGTGAGCTTTCAATCAGAGTGAACTAAATTCATTGTGAAGCATCCAGGGTAAATCATGGGAAGGTCTGTGGGGCCTGGTTGTGGATAGGGAGCTGTGGTTTCGGTGCATTACACGTAGCAGCTAAAGAGTGGATGTAAGTGGATGTAGCCTTTCTTCGTCTGTTCCTGATGCTACCTTGCTTATGCAGGAAATGGCGATCAAGTATAAAAAAAAACTTAAGCCAGGTCCAATATCTATGAAAGGGTCCTGGTGTTACCCAAGGCTCTTTCTAAGGCTCCTGCAGCCCAAGGCCATGCTACTTCCAGTAGCAGGAAAATGTTAACTCCTTTGGAATGAGAAGTTCTGTACTCTCAATGAAACAGCAGTGTAACCTATTGCAGGTGGAGCCCAGTAAGATTAAGTAAACTTAATCACAGGCCATAAATCATGAAACTTAAAAAGGAGCTCTATGCCCCATATTCTCAGTCCTGACAGAGAATAGAGCAAGCTCCATAAAACATATAAAAAGGCTTCTTAACCCCTTCATCACCTGCACATGAGAAGACCCCACTAGTATGAAACTTGGCTGTGACTGAATGGCCTTAAATGGGGGTTCTGCCATTTGGTGGTGGGCCAGGGAAACAATATGTTTACATTGTAACTAATAATAAGATAAAACTACAGTACAGTCATGTGGGGCATTATCAGTTCCTATACATTTACTCTTTAACCTTGTTATGTATTGCATTGTCGAGGCAAGACATGGAAACTGATATGCTGTCTAATTAATAAACAATCAGTCTCATAACATTTGAGACTAACAAGTCCAATAAGACTAGTTCATTAGATGGCAACTAGGTAGGTTAAATATGAAGTAACAAGAGTAGTTAACGTGAAATATGAAACACTGCTATATTCTAACACTACAGTAATTGGATAATATGACAAAAGCTAATGCTAATTTCGAAAATTTGACACTTCAGTTTCCTTAATCAAGCAGTACTGTATTTTGAAGTGTCAGGGGAGTACTGGGAGTGTTCATTCATCAGAGTGTCTCCTTTCTCTAATTCAATTTACTCTACAGCACCAACTGGTAGTCTGCCACACATGCCTAAACTCTAAACTATTTTCAAACTTGCAAACATTTTGCTTTTGTACTGCTTATTCTATCTACTATTCTTTTCCTATCTTACCTATTTCTACCTTCTCCTCTTTAGTGTATTTACAAAGGCACACCTGTTTATTATTAAGAATTCTTCAGCATATAAGTTGTGTACTGCTGCTGATTCTTTACAACTGAAGATGGAGAAATGGGTGTCAATCATTTGGGACGATTCTTCATGTGTAATCTGATCTGAATGTGTGAGACATCATTTGCAATGGAGACAGAGCAAAGGCATAGTATCTGAGGTGGATTTATAAAATATACATAGATAAGCAATTAAGCCATGAAGAAACAGTAAATTCTAATCTAGATAAGTGAAACTTTTTCATCAGCCAGTACAGTACATAATGGAAGGTGGTACATAGTTATATCTAAAGGTGGTGCACATGTTATATGAAAGCAGGACATGGACTTATCCAAAAGTAAAAGCTGCATATTAGGAAGTATTTATGTTATCTGAGAGCTGCTTCTGTGCTACACACCTGCTGGTTCCTTGGCCATATCAGCAACACTGAACCTGGGTTTCTTGCGGGGAGCATTGGGGGGATCTCTTGGAAGAATGGGAACTTCATGGTGGAATTGGAAGCCCCGCAGTCCTATGTCTCGAGTGCGGACTGCCCCCCGTGAGATGTAGCCAAGTTGACCAGGCCCATAGTATGGCTCTGGGAGTTATTATGAAATCTCATGTTAGGGAGATCTCTGGCTCTTGGTCTTAAGCTTCTTTTTTCTTTTAATAACAGAGGGAAAAGGCAAAAAGTATTTTTGCTCATACACATTGAGTTTCATCATTTTACATAAACATACCCATCTCGCTTAACATTTACCAGTGGCAGTGAACTTGGTACAACTACAGTACATACAGTAGTTTTAAATGGCATAAAACAAAGGCCTGATAATAAACAAAAAGACTTAGCACATAGAGTGCAGCTTAAGATCTTCATTACAAACATCCAGATGTCAGGTTTACAATAAGTATATTTAAAAATAGGATCCATCATTTGGTGAAGATTCTTTTACTTTCAAAAAAGAAGTCTGTAATGCATGAGCTATATTGCTTGTTCATCAATAACCTTGCATACATTACAAAACTACCAATACATAAATCTTTTTTAAGATATTACACATGGTAGCAACATATTAAATCAGCAATGAAAGAGGAGACTGATGCATACCTGCTAAGCAAGACACAGGTAAATGCTTGTAAGAAAAGATGATGAAAATAAGTGAAAATTAAAATAGCTTGATGTAAAAGAAAGAAAAGTATGTTATGGCAAGCATTCAGTTTAAAATGATTAAGATTGAACCAGTATTCAGTTAAAATGATTAAGAATGAACTAACTGAAGAGAAAATGCTTTGTGGTATGTTGGCCTTGATTCAACTCAAGTCACACTTAACTAGGATCTTTTCTGAGACAGCTGATTACACAACAATATCATAGCTAATTTTCTCTTGAAAGGACAGGCAAACATATAAACTTGCAATCATTTAGCTTGATTAATTCAAGTGCAAGAGTGCCCAAGCAATGCTGATGTGCTGCAAGATGGTCAAATAAGTACTATATATGAAAGGTGATGATATGCTGAAGATGTGAAGATGGTCAGAGAAGATATGGGAGAGGACTGGGATATAATGCTGAGGTGCTGGAGAAGGTCTGGTAGAGAATTAGGATGTACTGAAAAAGTATTGGTACTTGAGAAATGTAAGACCATGGTCGGAGCGAAAGTATGTTAGAGGATTGGCAGATATGGGTCCTAATGTCTGATCATATGTGACCATCAGTTTTTGGAGTAAATGACCAAGCAGCTCATTACATAAATCCATACATGATCATCATATCGACTAAAAATTCAATTGATGGTATACTATCAAAGATCATATATCTTAGTAGATAAGCTGTTCTATTATAATTCTGAACAAAACCTCTAAACAATAATACAAAGCTACACATGCAGCAGTAACAACCATATACTTGTAAATTTCATAAGCTTAATTACATTCCATTAGTTTACTATTTCATGCAAATCAAACCATGATGTAAAACTCACATCAGAATAAAACATCAAAGCCTTTCTCAAGACTTCTATATGAGAGTTTTGGTCAATGAAAAATTAACATTCAAAGTTTTGAAGCACATCTTGATCTACCTAATAAATATGAAATATTATTAGCAACATTAACAGTAAAAAGAACATGAACAAGAACACAGCCTTACCTAAATATACTGCAAAAGAATACACAAATTCTAAAACAGTAATATAATTGGTAAAAACTTGAAAGCAGGTGATAATGATGTGCATGTTATAAAGTAGTAACCTATGACTAACCATTTTCTAGGGCCATTTGCTGGTTTTACAGAGTCATACATTTAGGATGATGTATCAATCTATTTTCATTGCTAATTAATGTAGCATGGAGATGTGCTGGATGAAAACTTGACATGTATTGAAGAGCTGTAATGTTAAGTATTAGATAATAGTTGAAGGACTACTGAGAATTGCTGATGATGCACTGAAGTATTGTGCAGGTGGTCAGGATGTACTTAAGCTATGTTGTGGATGTAAATGAGAACCATTCAAACAATTCTGAGAATGCCTAAGTCCTGAATTATTAGATAATCATATAAGCAATACTGGGGAAGTATTGAAAGATACAGTTGTACAAATTTCCTAGGTCTACAATCCATTTGTTGGATCAACTTCTCAGAAAAGTTTCGCATAGTTCATAGGTCAATAATCAATAAACTACAGCCCAAACTCTGGACCTATACAACTCGGCAAAGCATCAATCCTAAATACATTAACAAAACCGACTTTTGCCAAATTGTAGTGCTTTCTCCCTATGAATTAAGGACTGTAACATAATATAAAAAAGTTGGTGAACGGACAAGTAAACTATGAAAATATTGGTCTGAAAGACCAAATAAGTTCTTGGATCACAAATGACTAAGGCAGACTTACGAATTGTTGGCTGTGGTGTTTGGAGAGTGGAGATAGTCGTGTGAATATGATATAGATTGTGAAAAGGGAATGTGATGTGATTATTAGAGATTAAGGATGTGGGAGATTGAGTAAAAAAAAGTATAAAAGGAAAATGTGGAATTAAGACAAAATAATTGTATGGAGGAGGAACAAATTAAGAATAAAAAAATTTAAAAGAGGAATAAGTAAACAAAATGACAAAAACAAGAAGATATTCTACAGGCGATAAATAATGAAAGAAAATTTCATACTAAATGCACAGAAAATTTACTACTATGAGAATTCTAAACAATAAGGAACAAAACAATTAATGCTAACCATCAACCAAAAATCATTCACCCATGTTCAAAATCTCTACCTCAAAATTACAATACCTTTCAAGGAAAGTTTCTATTATCTAAAACTTCACAATTCAAAAGATACTTATAACCTTACCTTTCTTTTCAATGTTTGGTAAATTCATTGCACCTGGCACTAAATTAGGCTTTGCCACTGCCATTTGCTCACGCCGAACTGCTGCTACCTCATCTTGAGCCTGAAAACAATATCAATTCAATATAGTTCCACTATTACAAATATTATGAATCAAATTAGATCTTACTGAGCACAATGGATTCCGTTACAAAGAATATCTGTACTACAATTATTGTCAAAAAACCACAAGACATACTGCAGAATCTCCAAGAAAAAAACCTACTGATAATTGACACATAACAAGATGCATTAACTTGTACAATAAAATCTTTTCTTAAGTGCCAACATCAAATGATACATATAAAGATAGTCATGAAATTAAGTATGTATATGTGACTTTACAAGTGCAAAAACAAAGATTAAAGGAAACTCAGAAAACAAGTTTTGAACTCATCAGGAATTCTTTCTT
>JAUTYZ010014354.1:0-12922 GCA_032273725.1 Panulirus interruptus | reverse complement strand
CGATTTAAAGCGCAGTCTCTGTAATATGTTTTATAAAGAAATCAGCAGGGGTATTAGTGACAGCACTAGGATCCCGATTCCTCTATCAAGGAATAAAGTATTGAAAACTGAAACTGAAAGAAATCGTTGATAAAAAAAAATACGGTGATGTCTCATGATCCTCTAACAAAACCTTGCAAAATACAATTTGATCTATCCAAGGCAGCTAATAGTAGTGAACACTATTCTTTCATCTTAACACCATGCACGTTAACACTACCAACGCTTACGCAACCGATAATCTTGCCTTTACATAGCAACTAGAACTGCTAAAAGCTCATATTTTTGCTCAAAGAAGAGCCTGTAAGGATTCTTAATCACCCTGAATACTATTGATAAAAAAATATAATAAAATAGCCTTACTAAAGTACATTCTCACTGCAGGACACAGAGTTGGAAGAAAACGATTAGTATCATAAAATTTTCCTGTCAACGGCATTTCGCTTCTTGTCCAACTGCTGCAGCGAACACTCATGTGAGCACACATGCTTTATTTACGTTTTAGCTAGTACTAGATAAGTTAAGTTCAAGTTTTATTACTTAAATTTAGATAAATGAAAAAAAAATATTAATCAAATTACTCGAACTAAAATACCCCTGAGAAATGTCAATAGTTTTCTTGAAAACGTTCGTCAATAAAAATGGTCGCCAAGTTTGTTCTTCTGAGGAGTTTGTTAGGTGTCTAATTGTCCGATTCCATGTTCCAAAGAAGGAGAATATTTTTTTTGTTTGTTTCAGTATAGTTAGAAACATTTCTTCTTAGTGTAATGCCACAATAAACCTACATGGATTATCAATGCAATATGAATCATATATTTCCACTAAAGAGATAAAAAGATACGCCATATTATATATATATAAATCTATGTTCAAGAATTCGGATGGATTATTCATAAACAGCTGATCTAGAGTAGTGGGAGAAGCGGACGGGGATAATAGTAATTAAATTAGATTCCATATACTGTTTGGGGAACTTTTGCGGTGTTTACAGTTGTGAGTGAACTATGAAACTTAAGGTGAGTAAATGTACGTCAATATACTATCAAACGAAATCGAAGATATGTTCATGGTGGAGGAGGTTAATTGAGGGCAGGAAGGAGGAAGGAGACCTCGGGGCCCCAGTCACCTCTCATCCTGTTTGTGGTTACTGTTGTAGTGCTTATTTGTTGGCTACCTACAACACACCAGACGTTAGTCATCCACCCAGACTTATTAGCATCTGCCTCTGCAACTTTGATTACAGGTGTTAATCCTTATTTTGTTGATGATTGTCATGAATTTTAAAGAACTTGGAATTGGATATTACTGAGCAGTCGTTGTTGATGCTTTAAGAGTTTTGTTATTGATAGTAATACTTACTCTGGCATGGAACGTTTTTTGAGACACCACAGAAATAGCATGGATTTTGAAGGAATGCAAATCAATGTACTCCTTATATACACTTAGTAGAAGAGATTTAAACTGTTGATATAGTATTTGGAGCATTATTCTTACTCTTTGATAATAAATGTGATAGTATGGATTGCTACAAAGATCAGGAAAAATGTGGGATTAAATAACTTAAAAGGATAATGTATTAGCTTTGGGGTAATATATCAGAAAAAAGATGCATATATTCTAGTTTATATATTTTGATGAAGTGATATTAATGGATTCCTTACAATCTCAAGAGGTGATACAGAATGTGGGTTTTACCTGTAGCACATACTTACACAATTTTAAGTACCCACAAAGTGAGCAAGGATTTGAAGTTAAGGGAAATTTTTTGAGTAAAAGCACCTAGAACCAATTAGAACAGGAAGGATAGCTATGATATCCCAAAGTAATTTATGAATGCCCTCGCACATTCTATGAGGACTTTTAAAAACGACTGTACTGCAGATGGATGAAGACACATATCCACCTGGCACTTCTTTGGAATCTGTAGAGCTTTATTCATTTGTAATTCTAAATAGAAAGTGATTGCAGCCTGTATAAAAGTGTAGAAATTAATAAAACTTACCTCTTTGTCAGTTATACAGTTTTCTAGTATTGAAGAGAAACTCATGAAGATGGTCCTTCTGTTGGAAGTAACACCTCTTAGTAGCACAATTTTGTCCAGTGGCACATGAGAAAATGTAAAGAATGACCCATGTAATGCACTTTTTTAATCTACAGAATAGTTCTTTCTGTTGCCTCCTTGTTGTTACCATGAGTGTCTTATTCCAGAGATAAAGGAGCATTTTCCTCTTCGTATGTATTTCAGCACTACACTGTGGACACTGAAATCGTTATTGAGTAAGTTATGCCAAAAAGAATGAAACAAAGGTGTCCTGGTCATTATGTATGTGTCAAAGTTCAAAACCTGTAAAGCCACAGTCTTGACAAACTATACCCATGATCAAATGCTGCAAAACACATTGAGAATCACATCATCAAATATAACTATCTCTTTTCAGATTTATTTGAGTGGAAAAAAACATTAATCATAACTGATATGTCATTATTCCCACCTTGTTTCCACCAAGAATCAGATTCCAAATATGACTGGACATGCTAGCCCTTTATAAAGATTTTGTTTTTCCATCTGTATGTAGCTGTGACTAAATTCATAAGAAACCAAGGTTTCATCAGATTCTTTCAGAAAGAAAATGAAAACTATTTATAGAAATGTCACCTTCTCATAAAGACACATGTTACCATGTCTACGCATGTATTTACCCATCGTTTTTCTCACCACACCTATTATAGATGCCAGAAACCTTTAATTATGAAAAGTTTAGGAATGTAACTGATATTAGATTGCACATATTTTGTTAGTATTTTATTACATTTTAATGTATTTTAACAGATTTAATATTCATTATCAAGAAACCCCACATTTTTTCCTCACTCATAACCCTTCCATTAATAATGTATTTGATATTGAGAGATAAGATATACGAGTGAAAGTAATTAATCTTAAATTATTCTCTATAGTGGAAACAAGGAATTCACAAGTAGAATGAAGATCCTAACCCTTGAAAACATGTCTTCTTATAAATTGCTGCTTTGGATGTAGAGAAAGTTTGTTTTGCAGTGAAGCATGCGTTGGAGCAGTATATTTTATTCTGTGCTATAAGATATGGGGATAGTGGTGAGGGTTTTGAATGTCAAAGAAAATGTGGGGTTAATTCATGTAAATGTTGGTGAAATAATTGTGTAAAATCAACAGAACCAATGAGAAACCTCAGCTAATGTCTCTAGCAGCTGAGATTTATCTTGGTTTTCAAAGTTATAGTCTATATATGCAAGATACACTCAAGATAGAGCACCATACCAACTGATGACAAATTTTAACAAGCAAATGATAGGCTGAGTGGCCATTCGTTCCACTTCCCAATCTCCCCACACGCATACATTCCGCATGATCAACAACGCACCATATTTATTTTGGCATGTTTATGGGATAAATTTCAAGTGGTAGGGGAGGGAAGATGAGATTTTTCTAAGGTCTGTTGATCTTTTACAAGGATTTAACCTACTTGACAGTTATTTAACCCCCTATTATCCCTGATATTCATAGTCCTCACCACTAGCTGCCACCGTGATTAAAATAATGTTCCAAATCATGCTTTGCAGCTTTTGTTTTTTTCTCTAAATGGTAAATTACCATTGCGAAGCAAAATCACTCTGTATCCAAAGCTAGTTTCAGTGTGCTGCTAAATTGGCAATGTAACTGTAAAAGTAGATGAAACACTTCAATGATAGACAAAGCATTACCTTACATCCCCAAGCAGCCAAGAGTGGGCTTTATTTTCAGTATTAGAGCCAAAATATACCAGACACTCGTGTGATTTCGGCATCCCAAAACATAGACATTGTAGAGGATGCATGTTGGCTGGTGGCTCCACCACCCAGCTTCCCCACAAGGATTTATTTCACACATTGGCTAATGTTTTTATTTTCTGCAGTAAATCATTGCTGTTTAGGGGGAGTTAGACGAGGATTTTATAGGTTCCGTTGAAGTCATCAACTATTAAGTTAACCATACAGTTTTCTTGATATTCATAGCTCTCCTGCCTGTCACATATGTATTATCATGTAGTTAAAGATAATGCTGCAAATTTTTAACTTGAGTCTAGAGCACTTTTTCTAGTTGTACTGAATCCTGTGAAATGCATTTCTTCTAAAACCCTGCTGTGTGTGGGTCACAATTGGCACCAATACTGCTGTTATAAACTGAGGAGCTGTGTGATTAAGATTTAGGGAATCTGTCTACAGTGTGTGTTCTAGGTAAAGAAAAAAGTAAGTATTTAATATTATGCATTGATATTATGCATTATTATTAACAGCTATAACTTTCTATTATTATAAAAAAAAATTCCAAGTTCAAAAAATACTTGAAAGAAATCATAAGCTCCAAAACATATGCCACTAATCATAGCTATCAATGTCTCAGCAGTGAGTCTGTTCCAAGTCTGCAATAAAGTTGGTATTAGTTGTTTATTATCACTGTCTGTTCCTACTACAAAATATTTTAGTATTTTCTTAATCATCAGGACGGAGACATGGATGAAAATCTGCGTCAGCCATATGAGGGCCAGTTGATCAAGTTTACAAATGTTGTCAAGGGTTGGCAAGCACGTTGGTTCATTCTTAATCCTGAAATTGGTACTCTGGAATATTATCTGGTAGGTGAAGTTTAGATTCTGCTGTAGTTGGTTATAAAGCTCTTTTTCTAAATGGTCCCTGTATTGATATACTTCTTGTATGTATTATGACTATTAGAAAAGTAATTTAGAAGGAGGTATAGTAGTACTGAAAATATTTTGTGGATGCAAGTCTGGGTCCTGATTGCAAAAAACTTGAAGGTGGCAGATGCCTGAGGGCTATTCTTATCCTACTTAAGGCCAAAACTAGAATAGGCTTCTCAGGTTTGGTCATCACACCAAAAGAAGCTCAAAGAACTCATAGAGAAGATCCAGAGGAGGGCAACAAAGATGATGGCAGAATTAAGAGAAATAAGCTACAGGGAAAGGCTGGAGGCTTTAGATTTACCCACCTTGGAAGAGAGAAGAATGAGGGGTGATCTGATCATAACCTTCAGATTTTTAAGAGAGATAGACAAAGTGGATAGTGCTTTGCTTGATGTAGGGATAGGGGAACCAGAGGACATAACATGAAATTAAGTAAGAAATTTGTAAATATGGATGCAAAGAAATACTTTTCTTGTATAAAAGTGGTGGATGAATGGAACAGATTGACTGAGGACATGGTTAATGCAGACAGCATATGTGAATTCAAGAGGTTGTATGTAATGAGTTTTCAAGAGATGGGGCCCCGATAGGTGTAAAGTTCCTCCCCATAGAGTACAAATAGGTAGTTACACATACGTACACACAAACACACAAGACTCACGGTCATAATGAAATTTCACCATATGTGCTGAAAATGTGTGCAGATACAATAGACATACCTCGTGCAATACTATTCACGATGTCACTGGATGTGCCAAGAGATTGAAAAAGGGCAAATGTCATACCTCTCTATAAGAAAGGAGACCTGGAATAGGCAGTGAACTACAAACTGGTCTCACTGATGAGTGTGGTCTGTAAGGTTCTGTTAAAGGTAATCAGAAAGCAAATGGATGACTTTTACAGAATAGAAATTACCTAAATGAGAGACAGTACGGTTTTAGGTAAAGAATGTCATGTGTAGCACATCCCCTAGATTTCGGTAGAAAGAAGATTATATTAGTGGAAGGGAACAAAGGATGCATGACAGAGGAGACTCCTGAAAATGGGTTGAGGTCTGTAGTGGAGTGCCACAGGATTCTGTTCTAGGACCATTACTCTTCTTGATCTATGTGAATGATTTTATTTATTTATCCATTTATTTGTATAATGCCCCAGGACCCATTACTAAGATAGGGTCCCAGTGTTAACCAGGACCTTTCCAGAGGTTCCTGCAGCCCATGGCTGTTCTGCATCCATAAGCAGGGAAATAATGGATTACTTTGGATAGATGTTCTTTTATGAAACTGTATTCCCAATGATACAGCTTTGCCAAAATGACTTTTCACTCTTGGTGCAACCTCATGTAGGCAGTCTGGCAAAACCTGTGAATGACTTGTGGGATAGTATGGACTCCTACCTGAATATGTTTGCAGATGATGCAAAGGTCGTAGGGAAAGTGAAAAGCATAAAGTATTAGATCAACTTACAAATTTGGTCTGATACATAGTTGATAAAGTTCAACATGAGTGAATATCAAGTGATTAGGATGGATCACATCAAAAGAAGGCCTCAATATGAATATCATCTAGCAGAAAATATGCTGCAGGAATCTGTGCATGAGACTTAGGAGTAGACACTGTTCCTCACTTAGAAAAATAGTTAAGGAACCCAACTGCTTGGTAGTAAATGTTTGAATTGCATTCAAGTTCATGGATAAGAAAATATTCATTGAGCTGTTCACATCATACATAATGCCAAGACTACAATATGCTTCTCAGTTTTGGTCAACATACACAAGTCTGGTCATCATACTTAAAAAAGCACAAAGAGCTAATAGAGAAGGCCCAGAGGAGAGTTACAAAGATGGCACTAGAATTGAGAGAATTGAATTACAGGGAAAGGCTAGAGGCTTTAAATTTGCCCATCTTGGAAGAGAGAAGAGTAAGGGGTGACATGATCACAGCCTTTAAAACAGATTGTTGATGTAGACATTAAGCAGCTCTTCAAGAGATGTAGGGATAGAACAACCAGAGGACATTACATGAAATTAAGTAAGAAACTTGTTAAAAAAGATGTGAAGGAATACTTTTATAGTGTAAGAGTGGGAGATGAAAGAAATTAAATGAATAAAGACATGATAGATATGGGCAGCATGCTGAAATGTAAAAAGTTGTATGATAGTAGTGAATGTCCAAGAGATGAGGCCCAATGATCCCTTCTCTGGGGCTCCCACAGCAGTCAGCAGTGTCCACTGGGTGTGACCACAGGTCAATAAATGTGATGATGTGTGTTTTTCTTTGTGGGGTAATTGCAGGATAATTGAGGAGTACCAGGTAATTGCTCACTGTCTCAGTATGAAAGTTGCTTCTTGGGCATGAGTCGTCCTATGATATGTTGAACTGGCGTTTAAAGTGTTGGAAAGATGAGTGATGTCCAGAATGCAGGTAAGAAAGTGTAACTCATACGTGTTTGGGGAATCTGGTTGAACTTCATTTACTGGATTAAGATTTTGGATGTTTCAGACAGGTTTACAAAGGCTGAAGTTTCAAACAGCCTCCTAATGATTTGACCTTGAGTCCTTTTGTTGAATTAGAACCAAACATTGGAAATCACAACCCATGTGAGACGTATCCATCTACCCTTGTAGCCTTTGGAATAGTATGCATTATTCTCATTCCTTAGTCTTGATGCACCCTCTATGCAGTGCAGTTCATACAGTTTTGTAGGCTCTTGAACTTTAAAAAAAAAAATTCTGAAATACATTCAGAGTGAAGGATAGAAGGATGGAGTGAAAAAGGTTTTCAATGCTTGGGGCCTGAATATGCAAGGAGGATGTAAAGTGTGTACGTGATAGAGAGAACTAGATTTTATTCATTTATTTATAATTAATTCAGGACATATCTATGAGGAGTACTGGTGTTACCCAGGAACTTTCTAAGTGCTGTTGTAGTGCAAGGCTGTGCTACTTCTAGTAGCAGGGAAATGTAGACTCCTTATGAGTGACAAGTTCATTGACAAGACTGTGCTCCCAGTGATAAAGGCTCGCCTGGCCAGAGGTGACTTTTCCCTTGCGACGTAACCTCGAGCAGGTGGAGTCCAGCAGCACCGAGTGAATTGTTTCAATGTGGTATTTAGAGGGTGACATGCTGTCAGTGGACTGAACCAGGGCATATGAAGTGGTCAGGGGAAACCATGGAAAGGTCTGTGGGGGCCTGGTTGTGGACTGGGGACTGGAAACCATGGAAAGTCTATGGAGCCTGGTTGTGGATTGGGGGCTGTGATTTCGATGCATTATACATGACAGCTAGAGAGTGGATGTGAATGAATGAGGTCTTGTCTTTGCCTGTTCTTGATGTTACCTCATTACTGTGGGAAACTGTGAACAAGTATGAAAGAAAAAGAACATTCAGAATGGTAATAAAAGATGAGTAGTTCTACTTAGCACACAAAATAGGAAACTTTATCAGGTTGATCCTTTAAGAAAGAGTACAAGAGTTTGAAAATATGGGATGAGTACATCAGCTATGAATATTATAGCACAGTATGGCTGTACCCAAAACAGCTGTTCAGGTGAAACACTGACTACCATAGTGAGAATATATACAAAATTTTTTACCTTTTTTGTATATTTCATTAATTCCACATTTTATTTTTATAGAACCCATTTACTAGGTGTTATTGTGACAGTAACACCACTAATAACTTAGGTTGACTGTGGGGTGTATCTATAGCAACACTTTCGTAAATTTTGTCGGAAGAAATATGATGACAGTATTCAGAAAGGGCAACACATGAAACTGATGCCAGATAATTATAATGGGCCAGTTGTTTCTGAGTGTATGGGTATGGTTCCCAACTTACATTCAGAAATAGCATCCTGCTGGTATGACAGGCATGGAATAAAATACTACCTATGAAATCCAAAGGTGCACTGTGCCCAAAAAGAGAGTACACCTTAAACATCCGGGGCCCAAGACTTCAGCACTTTGCCAGCTACCATCAGAAACAGGATGGGTGCACAGTAGAGAAGTTTAAGAGTGCACTGGACAAGTGCCTACGAAGTGTGCCAGACCAGCCAGGCTGTGGAGGCTATGTAGGCATGAGGGAAGCAGCTTCCAACCACTTGGTCGACCAATGACCAAATACAACAGCCTGGGCCCAGTCTGGGCTGTGGGGGTGAAGACACCTTAAGACTTCGCTAAGTATGCCCCGGGTCTGCACCAGTCATCAGGATGTCAGGGGAGAGGGTATGATTTCCGCGTGCTGCTGGACCATCTTCAGCCCCTGCCAACCCATCTAAAGCCTGCGTAGAGATACTGTAAGACTTCTTGATATCCTGGATGCAATAGAGTCTGATGAACTCAGTGACTTAGAAATTGAAGAAGAAAAAGAGAAAAGTGAAGCAGAAGGCAGTGACAACTCTGAAAACTGATGATCCAGATGCCATACCATAGATAACAAAAACAGATGGTATTGCCAGATGGAAACAGTGTACAGCATTTACAGAATAAGTATAACCTTTTCCTTTATTTTTTATAGCGAATATACATTTTTCTCAATGGTTTCACTCATTCTGTATAATACAAAAATACTAGACAGACAACTAGGACCTGTATAAGTTAATAAAAGAAAATGTGGTTTGAAATAACTTCCCCAGAAAGACATCTGCATTTTTTTTTTCTTAGTTGATCGCTGATTCCTGCGTTTGCGAGGTAGCGCATGTATTCACAAACAACAGACATCAAACACGATACTTTGTGCTAATGCAAACATTTGAGAACCTAATTGTATTATAGTCATGAAAGTAAAAAACGAATGTGGAAAGGAAAAACTCAGACTGCTCATGCTTCTGATAGTGCTAACAGGAATTTCTTCCCTTACACAAGCAAACTTTGCCCATTCTACAAGAAGGTCTAGGGAGCTACAAGAACATGATATATATGAAATAATTAACCCTTCAGTTTACTGAAATGAAAATTTTACTCCTTTATTCATATTTTCAGCTAATCACCCATCTTTTATGCATATTGTTCAAAATATAAGGAAAACTAAGAACTGTGTGGTTTTGTAACAGTATCTATATGAATCATGGGATAGATAAGCTGATGATATCTGATGATATGGAAAAAAAATTTTTTTTTTTTTTTTTACCAAAAGCTGTAAATTTTGATGGACATCCAAAAGTGAATATTGATTGAACATGGTTTTACATCTAGTTTTTCATTAAAGGATATTATATCCGAGCATTTTCAGCTTTTAAATACCTCAGAATGAAAAATTGTCTTACATATAGATTTTTCTTCCTCTTGTGCCTCTTCACCATATACTGATTTAATGAGCATCAGGAACAGATGACTCAGCCACTGAGGAAAAGCCCTAGTTTGGTTCTTCTTCTGTTCCTTCTTTTGAAAAATTATGGTACATGAGGGGAGCATATCCAATCCCCCACTCCTGTACTTCTTAGTTGCCTTCTGTGATACACAGGAGATACTTGGGTCACATTCTCTCATATCCTATATCCTAAGGGTTAATACATTTAGACAAGTAAAGCAATTTTAAATACCTAGAATGGCAATATTTAGTGTCTGAAATATAGTTAGATGATATACAATATTAGAAATGCAAGTATATGT
This sequence comes from Panulirus interruptus, assembly GCA_032273725.1. NCBI lineage: Eukaryota > Metazoa > Arthropoda > Malacostraca > Decapoda > Palinuridae > Panulirus > Panulirus interruptus. The sequence goes on along the minus strand of JAUTYZ010014354.1, from coordinate 2,553 downwards.
AATCAAACATGATATATATTGGGTGATTAAACCTTAAACCACAAATTAGATGTTTACAATGAAATATTCTTCCAGAGTGAGAGTGACAAGCATGAAAGGGCTCGTGGCAGCATCCAGTTGGCTGGTGCTGTTATTTCTCCAAGCGATGAAGATTCCTATACCTTTACTGTATCTCCAGCAGCAGGGGAGTCATATAAGCTGCGAGCCACTGACACTAGAGACCGACAGATGTGGCTGAACAGACTACGAGTAGTGGCTGAGATGCATACCCGTGCCATTGCTCATGTATGTTTTATGGGTTTTTTCATCAAAACTGACATTTTTAGTAAACGCAACAAACAGTGACGATACCCAAGAATTTTATTTGCTTTAAACTAAATGATGAATTGGAAAAAATATTCTGTAAAAGATAAGTAGACAGATGAAAACTGTCATTAATAAATAGTAATCCTTTTGGCTGTTTCTGCTTAATGCATGTATTGGAGACTGTTGGTGCATCCTTTTTCTTTTGCATGTGTTTTTAGTTGTTGTATTAATCCTTATACCTCTCTTTCCACACACTCTTCAATGCCTCCAGAACCCTCGCCCCCTCACCCAACTTATGACTCACTTTCGCGTCCTCGGTTCCATTTGCTGCTATTTCCACTCTCGGGTATCTAAAACACTTCACTTCTGCCAAATTTTCTCCATTCAAACTCACACCCCAATTTACCTGTCTCTCTCCACTACTAAACCTAAAAACGTTGTTTTTATTCACATCTACTCTCAAGTATCTCGTTTCACACACTCTCCCAATCTTAGATACTAGATTCTACAGTTTCTGACTCGGCTCTGTCACAAATGCCGAGTTAACACTTCTGGCTTTAGTGCAAGACACGTTAATGTTTCTCACGATTAGGCACGGTGAATGTGACGTAAACCTTTGAGGCTAGACTCCGTGGTCAGGGATCGTGTGTGGTTCAACGATACGTTCACACCTGACCCACCTGACCTCAGTGACAGACGATTTCCTGTGCCGGTAATCAACATTCTCTTGGCAAATAAGTGGTTTATGCGTTCATGTAAAACTCTATACAGCCTTGTAAATACTGACCCCCGTTTAGATAAAGGCCATCTTTAGCAAACAAATCATATATTGTGTCATAAAAAGGGCATACCCTAAGCCTGGGATTCCAAATACAACATTAAAAAAGGTACTTACGAGTCCCCGATAACTAGAAGATACCAAATTATAACTCTTCATAGATCTAAATATTATTTTTCGGACCCAGCAGATGATTCGCGCTTAGTGGGATGCAGTCAGCTTCGGTCCAGGAATTAGAAAAGACTTTATGGATATTCGTAATCCCTTTTTCTGGCTAGTCTTACTCAGACCTGTTCCTCACTCCTCAGGGAGTTTTCAAAATTAGGGAGGCTATTGCGTTATTTAGAGATTTCAAACGAAGTAGATCTTGTATGATTTGGTGAGGGATTTCAAAAATGAATTAAGAAATGCGTAATTAATTCGCCCTCGTACTAATAATGTTTTAAATTTTCCCTGTAGGACTCTCTTCCCGATTAACCAATTTGCATCTTCAATTACTCTTTCTAGAATCAGAAAAAGTTGAAAGCGGCTTAGGGGTTTAGCTCATAAAAGCTCAGTTATCAACAACGTGTAATGGTATTTGAAACTCAGGGGTGGTAGGAATGAATCCTACCAGCAAAAGAAAAAAGAAGATATCAAGGATATAGGAATATGTTGGATGCTTTACTATCTATTTCTAAATACCTTTGACCTCTCTCGTTTTCAGGAGAGGGACAATACAAAACATCTGTGGTTACTTTGTTAGGGAGCAAGATAAAATCTTCTGGAGTATAGTGTCTGCTGCTTAGGCGGCCTTGGTGGGTGTGGACTGAAACATATAAATGCTGTACCGGATGCATTCATAACTGAACGAAATATAATTCGTTACAGTGGGGCGAGCATTTATTCTTCATTTATGTTTCATTCACGATCAAAGTTTCCACAATATGTGCCAAGGTCAGTTCACGGCTTCGTGGCTCGAACACATTCATATTTTTCCCCTTCGTCCCCTTCCGACCATCAAACCACACTCTAAAAACTCCAAACAACTCTCTGACGCAAGATTCAGAATGTCTCCCACATTTGGATGTATCTCTTCACCTCTGCCCATTCACCAGGAAAATTTCCTCTGTAGGACAGGCGCTATTGTCTCTCGCATGGCCACGCAGCCTGTGTGTGCTGAGATGAACTGAGGCAGTGCATGAAGGAAGCGTATATATATATATATACATCAACTTTTCCTCTGCTGGTAAAGAGTTTCTTTTGGGGCCACATTCACTGCCTTGCGTGTGTTGGCGCGGTCATAAATGAGGACAATGAATCCTACCAGCTGAGGCAACGCTTCTTGCATGGACTCTTGTTATAAAACATGACCTAGAATAGGGAGAGCTTTGTGGCGTTATCAAAGACTTTCAAAGCTTGTAAGCTGTATTTGGGTTTTGCCACCAGCCCAGTATTTATCACGTGAAAAAGAGTCTAAAGAAATGAAA
>JAUTYZ010014353.1:5766-18226 GCA_032273725.1 Panulirus interruptus | reverse complement strand
ATTTCTCTCCCTCCAGTACTGTTTCATTCTTATTTCCCCATGTCACAGATGGTCCTCTCACACCAACTTCTTTAATTGTACTATCATACGCTATCCTTGTAAACTCCCTGTCTTGCATTCTTTTCACACGCCTAAACCACCTTAAAGTATCACGTTTCACCCACTCTACCACTCCACAATTCATTCCCTTTACATTCCCTGCCATACCAAATCTCTCATACACCCTCTCATTACTTTCTTTATTCCATCTAATCATAACACGTGCTCCTCTCAAATGACTCATTTCCACAAATTGGATTCTTGACCTCTGTGACTCATCCTATGTCCAAGTTTCAGCTGCATAGGTCCTAAATTAACTTTCCTAGCTATATAAATATAATTTCTATCTTTATTATCATCTTCATTATGTACATTATAAATTGCAGAATCATCTAATATCATGATACCAAGATAAGGTATCACACATTCCCCCTTACTCAGATCTACTCACATTTCTCTATACTTTTATCTTCGAGACCTTTACCTTCTAACTCTGTCCTTCCAACTACAATCTGGTTCCCTGAACTGCCAATGAAAATACTCTTTCCTTTAAGTCTGCAGTAGTTTCATCCCTCATCAAACCAATCAACTATGTTTTTAATAAAATAATGACACCTTTCTGAGTCAATAGTTATGATCATACAACAGTATATTGTAAAACTGAGATATACAAACGTAATATTAACTTAGCATCACCAGCTTCAAAGATGTGTGTATCAGGATGATCAGAGTTATAATTCACCTTCTTTAAACCTAGAATCTTGTACAAAATCATGTGTGAAAAATACACTAGCTTCACTGTCTAAGAGATAAATTTTTGTATTTAACATTACCTGTGTTTAAGTGTAACTTGTTTTTCAAGTTCTTTCTGGGTACTTTTAGCATCTGGCAGAGCTTGGTTTGCAGTAATCTGAACCTTCTCCTCAATGCTATTCAGCCAAACAGCAAAATCATCAATGGTCTTTTGTAGTGTCCGCCAGGTTTCAGAACACTGCAGCCAGCAAGCATGTCTTTCTGTATACCCACGGTTTACCTAAATATCAAATTAAGATGAATCATTAATCTTAAAAGAATATACACAACTCCATATAATGTTTGGAGCTCCAATAAATGTGATGAAATACTACATAAGAGTTCACCAGCAGAAAATTACCAAAACACTAATTATATGTACAAGTGTGGGGTAAATATTTCAAAGGATAAAAGACAAAAGCTAAGTGTATCTAAAAAGTAATGAAATACAAAGCATATATTCTCACCATATGAATTTCCTTAAATATATATAAATATTTTTTTTCATACTTATTCACCATTTCCCGCGCTAGCGAGGTAGCATCAAGAACAAAGTCAGTCGACTAAGCCTTAGAGGGAAAATCCTCACTTGGCCCCCTTCTCTGTTCTTTCTTTTGGAAAAGTAAAAACTGGAGAAGAGGATTTCCAGCCCCCCACTCCCACCCCTTTTAGTCGCCTTCTACGACACGCAGGGAATTAGATGCATATTATGAATGTAACAGCTCACAGTCAGTACATATATAAGCATATCTATCAGTACATTAATCCATACATTGTAATATGCAAATTCTATTACCTGAGCCCATTCTTCCCTGAGCTTATCCATGACTCGACGCACTTGCTCAGATTCAGCTGGAGTGACACTTTTTACCGTTGCATTCCTCTCGGTTTCAAGACCATCAACTCTTGGCTTTAGAGTTTCCAGACCTTGCTTAATGACCTAAGGGAAGAAACTACTGTACACATACTCCATCAATTACCAGAATATTTTCATATCATGCAATGAATTTTACTGTTCTCCAACTTAACATATAGAACATCTTGAAGACTGGAAGTGCTTATTATAATCTATACAATCTATATAATTTATACAACCTTAAGTTCATCCTCTTGGGCCTTGAGATTGTCATATTTATTGCCAGCAAGCTTGCTGGCATGAAGCTGACGTGAGATTGCTGATACCGCTTCTCTCAGGCGATTCACACTCGCGACAAAGTCTGGCACAATGACTGGTTCTGTTTCCTGGTGCAAGATATGTAAATAATTACAGGACATTTATTAGGATGGTGGTTGAATAAATACTATTTTGAACTGTGTTTGCTATTTCCTACATTAATGAGGTTGTGCCAGGAACAGATTAAGAAATGGCCCTATCTCTCACAATCACTCTCTAGCTGTCTTGTGTAATGCAACAAAACTAAAACCCCCTACCCACAACCAGGCCTCACAGACCTATTCATGGTATCCCCTGATTGCTTCATATGCCCTGGTTGTCCATTGACAGCATGTCATCCCATGCATTGAATATCATGAATATCACTACAGTTCACTCTGACCTGTGCAAACCTTACACCTTCCTGCATGTTCAAACCCAACGCAATCAAAACTTTTCCACTTCATCCTTGCATCTCCGGTTCGGTCTAACCATCTCGTTTTCTCCACCTCAGACAAATATACCTTTTGTGTCGACCTCTCTTCTATCATTCTCTTCATATGTCCAACCCATTTCAGCACACTCTCTTCAGCTCTCTCAACCTTGCTCTTCTTATTATCACATCTATTTGTAAAATACCCTATCATTTTCATTACCTATAAATGAAATGGATTCTGTAAAATTGAGAAAATGATGTTACTTTATAATATACATGCTTTGCTGGATGCTGCCACTTGCTAGTGCTTTCCTGCTATTGTCTCACACAGTTTTTAGGACTTTTTACATTTTTTTCTGTGTCTACATCATTCACTTTTATTTTTTCATAAACACTGGATAAGCAGATCACTGGATCACCGGGTAGCAGGGATCAGGGGTTGCTTTTCATCATACCTTAGATATGTTGCTTTTTAAATTTGTTGGTCTAGATGTTTTGCAGATTCCCTCATTTCCGTCTCATGCAGAGATCTCCCTGTCTCTCCTCTACATTTGTTTAGTGCCAGACACTTGTTAAAGTACTCATTGGATGAAACTTGAAAATCGTGTAGATAAAGGCAGATTGATGGGTTCAGCTTTGGTGTTTCTTACAGGCTTATCCCATGGGCATTATTGAACAAGTAGAAAACTGCACTAAATGATCTAGTCTCTTCCGTATTCAGACATTGTCACCAGGCCTTACAATTAAGGGCAGTTTTTCTTTTTAGCCCATGAACTGTGCTTAGTCACCCTAAACACTTTTTCTCTTTTAACTGTGGGATTCAGTTGCTTGAATACTAGTCTCTCTTGAACTTGTTTAAGATTTACTTTTATTTTGATTATGAATAGTTTTTGCCAATTGTGCCTTTAAAGGTTATTTTGCATTCTTGGATATAGTTATCCACACAACTTAGGAAAAGTACCCACTCAAAGGAGGATTTTCATTGCTCCTCAATCTTTTATTTACTTTTCTGTTTACCAAATTTGAATACCTCATGGGCTTTTGGGATGTGCAAGATGCATCTGCTTTCTTTGTGTTTTGTGTCTTGAATTTTCTTTAATGCAAGCTTTAGATGGTGCTTTTGGGTTTCATATGCTGAGATGTGGATGTAACCAGTAACCAAATTCGTCATAAGTGCCCATGCTTTCTTTCTACAAATAGCTTCTTGTCTCTTTGAAATTCTTACCATAATGCAAGCCAGTTTAACTTTGACAGATTCCCAGAACACCTGGAGAGTGGATTGCTTGAGGTCATATCACCACCAGAGTCCTTCTACCCAAATATGGACAAGTTAAGACAAACTCTCGGTGATCCCATGGAAAGAGTAAGGTAATTAGTGGCAACCTTTTAAAAATTTGGAGTATTGATGATGATGTTTGTCTACTCATGAGGTTCTTAGGAAAAGAATTTCTAAGGTCAGTTTGAATACAGGAATAGATTGAATTAAAGCTATGTCAAGATTTTTTTTTATTTATGAAGCTTGGAACACTAAATAGGATATGAATATAACCATGATAAGGCTATGATTCAGAACAGTTTAGTTTCGACTCATATAAAAAAGTGAAAGAAAGACAGAGGGAAAATCACAAATATTGTAATTAAGTGCACAGTAATTTTAGTTTCTTTAATAGGTATTGTATATTAGATTTTCCTTCCATTTTCAGTATTTACTTGAATTCTTAGTTCAGTATTAAGACTGAAATTGTTTCGGTCTGTTTTTTATGCAATTAAAGTAAAGTTCAGTTTTAGTGGAATATACTTTTTACAACCAATTCTATGATTGTCCCATTAATAACATGTAAAATGTTTGTGATATTTTGAAAACATAGCTTTGTATTAACGCAGGTGGAGAACTAAACAGAACCTAGACTTTGCCTTCTTAATGATGTATGCGCAGCCTAAAGGAACCTTCTATGTGCAGCTAGAAGATGACATACAAACAAAGAAAGGATATATTGCTACAATGAAGAAATTTGCATTGCAGAAAACTTCAGAGAAGAAAAATTGGTTTGTCTTGGATTTTTGTCAGCTAGGATTTATAGGTAAGATTACTTTACTTATGAAAGTGATTTTGGTTGTGCATAATTTTTTTTTTTTTACCTCAAACAAATTTTATGTCATTTTGAAATGCAGGAATGAAGATTTTTTTTGGGGGGAGGTAAAGTTAGTCAGAATGTACGTGGTTATCAGGCAAAGTTTTACATACCATTAGGGTTTGAACACAAATGATATTCTATTAAGTGATTTCAAAAGCTTTTCTGAGTTTAAGATCAGTTATGCTCTGTAGTGTATTTGCAGCATAGTTACTTGATAAGCATCTAAAATTTGAATATCTACATCTTGTTCTTGAAAATTACACAGTAGATGCTGTCTATGTTTTACGAACTGTAACACTAGGAGGGGTTCGAAAAGCAAACAATTAATCTCTGGTGTATTGTGAGCTTATTTATGCCTCAAGATGGGCATATGAGGGACACAGTACAGTATATTCTGAGTTCATCCCTTGGGAAAGTCTAGTTAAGTGAGCTTGCACTGCGGGAGCAATTTGTAAAAGTGAATATACAGTGTACAATAGTTTTTCAGAAATTTATTCTATGAAAAGTGCTAGTAAAATACTCATTAGACTTGATCATGTCTTAACCTCATACCTTAGGGGTGGAGACATTATTTGGAGCTTTGGTTTGTAATGAGCCTACACCTTGAGAGGGGCTTATTAAGTACACAATATACTTGTGTGTCATGAGTTAACATCTTTGAAGAATCTTGAAAATTGATAAAAAGAGATTCTCTTCGTACAAAGTGTTAAATATTCATAGGTTTATAAATTTTTAATACTAGATTTATGTCAGTCTGTATACTGTCGTCTAGTGATACTGTATTTCATACGCAATGATTAGTGGTTGGTTCGCCTTAGTGCTTGGGACATAATCCCACAATGCAATATTGAAAGCTAGTCTGGGCAAAGAAGTATTATAGCTTTGTTTTTTCTGCACAAGATAACCCCTCATGTGTAACTTTCTTAGTTTCCCCTTAGCACAGTAATGTCACTCCATATTTATTACAGTTGAAGTGTACGTTACAAATAAAAGAACTAGGATATACTTTTTTTTATAGGAAATCCATTTTTTTTTTTTACGTATTTGATAGTTTCTATCTCATGTAGAGATAGAGGGTATTAGACTGAAATTGTTAGGTAAATATGTAAACAAGGTTTTAAATTTGTGTTATAATCATTCAAATTTAGATTGTATTTCAAACATCCCTAGTTTGGCATCTTTGTAATGCCAAGTCAAATGGTATCATAATGATTAATGGCTGTCCACAGGAAAAATGTTCAAGTGTGTAGAGCTTCCCTACCTGGTACAATTTTTCATTATGTTCTATAATGACAAACCTGTGGATTGGCTTCTCGACTATCTAATTCAGACGAAGATATGTAACTTGGACAAGGATACTGTAAGTAGTCTCTTGCACTGCTCCATCTGCTGTTAGTAGCCTGTGTGCAGTATGGTGTCTTAACTATAGATAATTTGCCCTCCCCAGATATAACAATAGCATAATGCCCTAACTGTTTAGAAGTTGATAAGAGATTCTCTTTTATTTTTAGTTTGTTTTTAGTGACCTTGATTAATATTGCCAGATTTTTTGTTTGTAAATTTACATAAATAATCCAAAACTATCAAAAGATGATAAAAGAGAATCACCAAAGTTTTGAGAAGCTTTTTCTTTGTAATCACAACAATGACAGTAATCATAACAAAGACAGAGGTCATACTTTACCAGCTTATAAACTACTTAAGTCCTCTGTGTAGAAAATAAGACTACTAGCAGAAAATGCAAGATCATTTGTGATTTTTTTATGTGACCGGCAAAGGCTGCTAACCACTTACATGGTGATGGTTTAGTTGTAGTGAATGCTCTAACCCCAATTTAGCAATGGTTGCAGGGATGTATGTAGTCAGTGCATATCTGATATGGTACTTACAGATTGTTGGTTATCCTTATTGCTTCTGTGTTTAAAGAATTTTCAAGTAAATCTTGGTCTCCTTTGGAATGATCATATCTTGAGTTGCAGTTTGTCCATTAATTATTAAACACAGCATGTTTGATGTTAATTCAGTGAAGGATATCAGAGCATGATTTCATTATTTATCTGATAGAAATTATTTTTCTTACTATTGTTTTTGTATTTATATAAGTGGCAAAGACTTCCCATGCTGAAGATATCATTGTATGTATATCAGATATATTCAGGTGGGTAAAAAATAGAGGGGTTTGTTTTTTGGCCTGCATACAACTCCAGATTATTGCAGAGTTAACTTTTGAGCATAAAAAGCAAAATGTTCCAATCTAGTGAGAGTGGGAGACGTGTTCCATAGAATTTTCGGAAAATGTGTTGAAAATGGTATAGTTTGGTGCCACTTGAACCTATAAATTAACTATGGAATATTGATCAGCCTAAACTATTAAAGAAATTTTCAGTCTTCCTCTTTGTGGATATGCACTAACTCCAACAATTTTATTGTATATCAAACAAACTTAGCAAGTACCTTGAGGGCCCCTGTAGTGTGTTCAGTCCTACAGATTTGCTTGGAAAGCAGTTTATTTATGTTTTTTTTTTATATGTATGACATTATAGATGTACTTGTGCTGGTATATGCTAGACATCATCCAGAGCTTTAGATATTACCTAAAATTCCATTTTTGGGTCTTAAGGCATCTATTTGGGTCTACACTTGGGTCTGTTTTGGGATCTGAAGGTGTTTTGGTTTCAAGAGTGAACCACCCATTTCTCTGCATTATCTGCCCATACCATGTGTCTTGAGTTCAGTAGGGTCTCCCTCCATGTACCTCACAATGGTATGTACCCTGTCTATTTATTATCATTTCCAGTTTTCATTTGAATTGATGGATGAGATACATACAGCCCCTTCAACATCACTCATGCACATATTCAACCCATGCCTATTGTGTTCAAGTGAAATTTGGACTTCCATACTTATAAAAGTGATTCATTCTCTATCAGTTTACACACCAAGTTGATTCATCAGTTGAGACTTTCTCCATTATACCACTTCACAGAATGATTCTATTGCATCTGATCCCCAGTCATTCCTCTAACATCTTCATGTGAAATATCCCAAGCCCTCATCAGTTCTTTTCCTTCATTTGTCCAGCTCTTCTGTGGTCTTCTTCTCCTTCATGTACCTCTGCTGAACTTAAATATACTCTCTTGATCAGCTTGTTCTACATGACCATACAGTCATAAAAGACTTTCTCCATGCATCTTTCTAATGGCTTCTTGACACAAAATAACCATCTCACATCTATATTCTGTCTTTCCTCTTAATTCCAGCAATTCTGCAAAAGCTATCCACCTCTGTTGCTTTCATTTGTTACCTATCCTGACATACATACACTGGAGTTTCATAGTCATGCATTATCCTACACACTCTACACTTAAATCTTTTTACATTCGCCTGAACTTTTATTAGTGCACCCCCAACTTTTTTACAGCTTTCTCACTACCATCTTACTTAGCTTCACTCCCAGATATTTAAACTCATCCAAAATTTCCAGTTCTTAACACGTCAAACTGACTTTTCTTCCTTTTTGAAAACTAGTGTCTAAATTGTATTCACAATCTTTTTCAGGATTCTCTTTCTACATACATCGCCTAACTGGCCCGCCATTTTATCGAGCTCTTTCTCTTATTTAGCAGACAACATAGCATCATCTGCAGCAACTTTCATTCTGTTTCTCCTTGGTTAAGAATCACACCAGTCTCCTACCTCACTTTCAACTTAGATAATGTCCCATCCATAAAGTAATTAAATAACGATGGTGTCATCAGACAACCTTTATGCACTCCCACATTTACTTCACATTCACTAATACCCCAGCTTACTCTCACATATGTACTACTTCCATTATAAAAGCTCTTAAAAGCATTAAAAAGTCTTACATTCACACCATATGCAGTCAAAACTACCCAAAGTGACTTCCTACTGATTTTATCATATGCCTTTTCTAAAATTATAAATGCTGCATACACCCTCCTCTTCTCTAAAACTTTCTCTAAGTGCAAAAATCTACTTTACACAACACCCTCTTCTTTTGCTAAACCCATCTGGTTCCTTATAAACAAGGGGTTTACTTATCCTTTTAATCTGTTAGTCAGTATCCTATCATGCTATATGCCAGCTATGTTGATGAGCTTATTCTTTTATAATTTTTACACTCTTTTGTATTACATGTTCCTTTGTACAGCTGAATGCTTACTGCCTTCTTACAATCATCAGGCACCTGACCACTTTTCCATGCCTACACACACACACACACACACACCTTCTTAATCCTCTACCATTCGCCATCTTGCTCACATGCCTCAAGCTTTCCCATTCTTTGAGAGCCTTTTTTCTTTTCTTATAATATTTTACAATATTTCCCTCTCATATATAACTATTTCTCTCACTCCTTACTTCTGTTCCTATTGTACCATAGACACATCTCTTTCACTGTCCAATTCATTTGTTTTGAAATATTTACACCATCTTTTACATACTCCAGTTTTGTTATTAGCAGTCTCCCAAACTTGTCTAAGATATAGTCACTTCTTACTCATACCTCTCTTCTACTACTATGCACCTCCTTACAGCATAATTTATCATTCTCTTTTAAATTTTGATTAATTTTTCTTTAAAAATTGTCGTTTACTTTCCTCTTATTGATATATACTATCCTTTTAATGCTTTTATTCTGGGTCTTATATTCTACACTCTTTAACCTCCATTCATCACTGTTTTGTGACATTCTTCTTTTTTCAAACTCTTTTTTTCCTCCATCTTTCTCAAATCATTTTATATTCTACACTCTTTGACCCCCCATTCATCACTATTTTGTGACAGATTCTTCTTTTTTCAAACTATTTTTTTCCTCCATTTTTCTCAAATCTTTTTATATTCTACACTCTTTGACCCCCCCCCACTCATCACTAATTTGTGACAGATTCTTCTTTTTTCAAACTTTTTTTTTCCTCCATCTTTTTCAAATCTTCATTCCATCATGATTTAGCTCTCTTGCCACATCGTGTACATAATGTTCAGCACACTTCCTTGTCATCCCCCACTAAAGCAGTCTTTAATTGCCACTGGGTCAGCCTCTTCACTCTGAACAAATTTGGATCTTCTTACCTTTTATTCTAACTTATCCAAGAAGGTATGCTTCACCCTTTCATTCCTCAACACTTCCACTCTAATCGTTCTTATTTTTTCTCCTCTGTTCCTATTCCTGTTCCAACTACAATATTACCTCATATTACAACCATATGATCTCACAAACCCTCTCCTAGAGTGTACATCATGCACACTGTCTATCATTTTCTTTCTTACCAAAAACAAATCAGTCATGCCATTGTCTACCCTATTTTCAATGTGTCTCTACCATGTTTCTATGTGTCAATTTTTTTTTGACATGTTTTAGTCTCTCAGTCTTTTAGGAGACTGATCTTAACTGTGGCTTCTTTCATTTTCTCCAGTCTATGTGTCATTTTCTGTAAGTCCTATAATCTCTTACTCTGGAGTTTAGTGTTGTCTTTCTATCCCAAGTCAGATGTTTATTGTTTGCCCTTTTGAATCCCTTCATTTGTCTACTGCCATTTTTTTATTATAAATCCAAAAGCAAAGCAGTATGAATGCTTCATTCACTTAAGATTTAAGTAGTTAGTTCTAATAAAATTTTATTGCTGATGTGAAGTTTTAGGAATAGTATTTGCATTTTGCTTTTGACGGTGTGGTGGCATTGTTGCTGTTAGATATTGCCCTTTTTATTCTACAAGTGAAGATTTTTGTTGTTATAGAAAGTATGGTGTATGCTCTCTTCTCCAAATTCAACAATTTTAGTGCAGCCCATGGGTCAGGATTTTTGTCTTCGGTTGGAAGAAGATATACAGTCAGAAACAACTGGAGCAGTACCTTGTAGTGCTTTGAGATATTGACAGAAAGAAAGGTGAAAACCCACAGGTTTAGCATATATCAAGACATTCAGCATCTGGAAAGGATTTGTCACCTGTTTTTAGCATTGGCAAGAAGTGAAATCATGAACTACGGTTAGTAGTTTGAAGAAGTCTGCTCTCAGTCTTGAGCTGTGCTTGGACTTGAAAGTGACTCCAGTGTTTACATATGGGTTTTGCAGAGAAGTGTAGAGGAGTGTTGATAAAGAAAGTGAACAGGACTGGTTAGACTCTAATTAAAATGTTTTTGTTTACATGAACAAGTACATGAAGAGATTATAGCTGATATTTGAAGAGCATAAAAAAGATTAGCAGCAGGAAGAAGGTGAAGAAGAGGAGGAACTACTCACTTGAGAAAGTACAGTAAAGCTTTCACATGCTGTAACTATACAGACTCTTTGCTATTAGTTTCTTGACTCATGTGACCCCAGATAAATAGATACAGAAAAAAGCATTATTAATAATGTAACAATACCATTCGGAAACAGTGAAAGAATGCATCTCAGCTGAATATTTATGTTTTTTTTTAAGCCCTTTGATTAAGGAAAGCAGATCGTATGTAGGAGAAGCAGATGATGTCTTTTTTTGTCTTTTCCCAGAGTTATAACTTGTCAATGATAACTGTCTGATTAGACTTATGGACTTCAGTAAAAATCAAAATTTATAACTCAAGAGCTTCCCTGACAGACTATAAGTAAAACTTATTATTTAGTTGATTTATACATGAATTTTTTGCATTTTAACATTGTTTGCCTCTAAACATAATGCCTCACTAACCATTTACCTGTATTTCATCTAAGGTGAATAGAAAATGGATAAACTTTCATGTAACAGGAAATTAAATAGCATGTATATAGTTACTGTTATTTTTGGATATAATCATTCTTGGATGAAATGAAGGAATAAGTTCCTGTATATAATGTACATCCTATTTCTATGCACTTTATATTTCATATGATGAATGGAACAATAAATGTGGATGCAAAAGGCTTCAAATACTAAGTAACATAACACAGAATCAACTGTAAATATCTTTAGGAACAATAAATGAAAAAGAGGTAGGATACACGTACTTACAAAAATCCCCAGGATCGAGGTTTTGATAAGCATATTAGTGGAATATTACTGTTTGACTGAAGAAGTAGGTTCCTTTTCCAAGATGGTGGGCGATGGCAAGCCAGAGGGGTATGTGTAGGGTATATGGATCATGAAGGGCTTTTGATCAAAAAACCTTGAAAATAGATGTCAAGGAGGTAATAGATGACATTGAAGTTTGTGGTTCATATTCAAAGGGTAAACTGGGTGTTTAACATCTTGAGTCAGTTTGAGTGGTATGTTATGATCAGTTTAAGTGTGAAATCTTCTACCATGTTTTTATAAAGAAGTAAGGAGAAATGCCCTTTTGTATTCTTTCATCTGGGTACTGAATTTTCTGTAGAAATGAAAGTCCTGTTAGGCTTCCTTTTCCAAAAATAGGCAATATCACTTATTAGATACTTACTTTTGAAACCTTTTACTTTGTTGCATAATAGGCTGATAGGCTTAAAATTCCCTAGTTAGTATTATTTCATTTGAGTTTTAGTAGGGTTAAAACTTATGAGATGAGGACTTGTATACAACTTGCACTGAGGTTCATGGATTATTAAGGTTTTTTCATTATCATTGGGGTTGATATTGGAGCTCCTTCTTGCCTTGAATTTTGGTGTAAAGATTAATGGCTGCCTACATTTTTGCATGTTATGTTGCTTCAATCAGTCTAGTATCCATGATAACAAGTATCGAGTTGTAAATGTTTGATATTATTCTTATTCTTCTTCATATTTTGTATTGTTTACTTGCTAACCATATATATCAAGGCTTACAAATTATACAATCCACCCTTGCTCAGCCACTCTGATGTTTTCATCATATATTGAAGAGAAATTGATCTTTTCAGCTTCTTTACAGGTTTTTGCTTAAAGGGGAAATTTCGGTACTCTTCTTTTCAGGA
>JAUTYZ010014243.1:0-12922 GCA_032273725.1 Panulirus interruptus | reverse complement strand
ACCAACCTACCTACCTACCTACCTACCTACCTACCTACCCACCCACCTACCTGTAAACTAGATCTCTGCAATTCACTCCACCCCATGCAGGCCTCACACCATCCTGTATGTTCAAGAACCAAACACTCAAACCTTTCCCATTCCATCCTTCCATCTCCAGTTTGGTCTCCATTTCCTCTTGTCCCTTCCACTTCTGACACACATATCCCCTTTTTCAGCCTCTTATCACTCATTTCCTCCATTTGTCTGAACTATTTCAGCACACTCTTCAGCTCTCTCAACCATACTCTCCTTATTACCAAGCCTCTCTCCTACCCTGTCATTTCTTACTCAGTCAACTCTCCTCATGCCACATATTGTCTTCAAGCATTTCATTCTCTTTCTTTTGCCAGGTTATTGAAATTAGTGCATATATGTATGTAATAAATAGTTCCTATTTTACTTTTTTCAGAAGGATATGAAGCCTTCATCTCGCTCCAGATTTGCCTGTTTGAGACCGTTTCGAATTTCACCTCAAAAGAGAGTCTCTCTGTCAAATGGTTGCTGTGATGACAAAGAATGTTTTGAAGGTAAAAAGGAAGTAGGAATACATTGCAAATATTCTGAAAATATATGTAAGGAAAACAAAACAAAAAGAATGAAAATAAAACTTAGGGGAAGTGGAAAAAAAATGTCAACAAAAAATGATGGGAAGGTGATGAAACGAGGCCGTATGGCACTTAAGAAATTTATTCAAAAGGAACTTTCATCAAAGGATGCAGAGGTAAAATCTCAGGGAAGTTATTTTGGTGTACACAAGGAAATTGAAATGGAGAAGAAAGTAAATTTTCAAGGAATCATATTGCATGCATCAGAGGAAACTGAAATGAAGGGAAATGACAAGTTGCAGGAAATTGAAGATGTGTTGACAAAGGAATTTGAAATGAAAGAGAGGATACAGACTCAGGAAACTGCTGATATTACGTTAAAAGAAATGGAAATGGAAATTGTAGGGATACAGAAAGAAAATGATGAAAGTAATTCCTTGGAAAGTAAGATAAAAGGAATAGGTACTGAACAAGATGGAATTGAGGTGAAGGAAGAAAAGCTTGTGAATAATGCTAAAGGTGTTTTGAAAGGTAATAGTGAGTGTTACAAAAAGCAAAAGAAAAGTGAGGACAGTATGCTGATTGAAAATTACATTAAGGAAATTGAAATGAAACCTCAAGAAGGTAGAGAAAGTCAGTTGAAGGAAGGTCATGTAAAAGATCAAGGAAAGGAGCTTGAAATGTGTGAAGAGTTGATTAGACCTGAGGTCTCAAAAGAATGGGCACTCCCTAGACCTTTTGTTAAACACTGTGATATTGCAGCTGAAGACAATACAATACTTCATGTGCATAGTCGTATGAGGGAGAGAGATGGTACTGATGGGAATCCTCTTGTTGTTTCCCATTTAATGCAACATGCTCCTGTTTTCCCAAAAGGATGGTTGGAATGTGATGTAAAGTTTTCATGCAGAGAAAGTCCAAGAATTCATGGACTGTTCTCCAAAAAATGGGAAGATAAAATTGGAATAATTTGTTCAGACAGTTCAGTGGAGAATATTGCCGATTTGTATGGAGGGGCAGATGATATGGAAAATGACACCGGAAAACATCAGCAGAAGTTTAGTAATTTTAATCCCAGCAAAAGAGAAAGGACTATTGAGTATGAAGTGGCTCTTAGCAAACCAATTAAGAAGGAATTGGTTCTTAGTGAAACAACTGTAGGTTCATTTATCACAAAAAGTACTGGAGGTATTGGAGACTGCAGTGAAAGAAAGGAAATAATTACTGAAAATACAAATACCAACATAGTTGTTAAAAGTAATTGCATTACTGGAGTGACTTTTAAAGACCACAAGAAACTAAAGAGCAAACAAGGTCACTTTGACCCTAACAAAAATGAACAAAAATGCTCTTCTGTATATACAAATGATCAGGTCTTGCTCACAAAAGTTGATGTACATATGGAAACTGTTGAACTAAGGAAAAATGTTACTGAGATTAGAGTAAGCGATAGAAACATGTTTGTATCGCACAATGATTCAATGGAGGACAGTAGTAGAAGTCACTCTGATGATTATATGAAATGCACGGATACCCATCCTACTATAGTTATGAGAGAGAATGATAGTCTAAAGGTCTTTAGAGTGCCCAAGGACATACCACAAAATAAGAGTGCTGATGAGCATGAATCAGAATACTGCATCACTGATGGAAAATCCCCATCAGAAATTTTGCCTGGTGTTTTTACTGACGAAAGATTTCCCTCAAAATGCAATATGTCATCTCTAGAACGTATAATTCCCAGATCACATTCTCGGGAAAATATGGGTTATTTCACTGTGGGAAAGGAAGGTGACATTGAACATTTAACTGACGGAAGGAATTTTCATTCTGGCCAGGTACCTGTAAGGGAAGTTGATCCTGACCGTGTACCGTTGGAAATACAGTGTTATTTTGATAATGTACACATGAGGGACAAAGGTGATTCTGGACATGTAATATTGAAAAAAGAACGTGATCAAGACAGCATATGTATGAAAAAGGAATGTGAATATAACCATTTACCTTTGGAAAAGAAAGGTGATCATGACTGTATACCTGTGGGAAGGGAAGCTGAGCATTGTCATTTATCCTTAGAGAGAGATGCTGATCATTTAGTTGTAATAAGAGAAGGTTATCCTAACAGTTCACAAATGAAAGGGGAATCTGAATTGGAAAAAATACTTTCAAGAAGGATAGTGGATCCTAATGTTATATCATTTAGAAGTGAAGGAGGTTCTGACCATGAATACATGAGTCAGGAAAACAAGTCTAATCATGTATGTGTAAGTAAAGTTGATTCAAACTTTGTATGTGTGGGAAGAGAAAGTGATCTTGACCATTCACCTTTGAAAAGGAAAAGTGATCTTAACCATGTTCTGGGAGGAAAGAAAGATTATAATAGTGCATTCATTGGGATGGATTTTGGGCAAGAAAATCAACTTGAAGGGGGGAGCTGTGATCACGAAGGTCTTCCTTGTATCAAAAATGTCAACACCTACGAGAGTGTTGAGGAAAGAATGCATGACAACAGGTTCAGCTGTAACACATACCCAAGTGTTTGTGTAAGAGAAGGGCCTACTGGAGAGAGGAGTAAAGTATTGGAACATCATGAATCTCAAGAAAAGTTAGATTCTGATCGTGATATAAAGACTAAAGACAGGGACAAATTAGACATAGCTGGAAAACTATCAAATGTTCCTCTCAAAGGACAAGAAAATGAAATAGTTGTTGAAGACTTTTGTGAAAAAAATTGTGGCCTAGAAAAGAGTTCCTCTTATGTTTTGCCTACTGAAAGGGAAGAGGGGCAGGCAGCAGGTGAAGATGTTATAAACTGTTATAATTTAGGGCACCTAATTTCTCTTCTCCAAGTATCAGGTGCGCTAAGTGATAGTAAACATCTTCTGTCAATTCCACGATCATATCTTACTGTTGAACTTGTAATGGCTGCCATCAATGCAAACATTTTTAAAAACAGTGATATATTTACATGGATTTGTAGGATTTGCAGGCCAAAGAGCAAAAGATACACATCAAAATTTGCTCATCAGTTTCAACAGTATCAACAACTGTATCAACATATTACTGAAAAAGTTTGTCCAGACAAGAGAGATGTATGGGGAAACCTTCTTAAGCAGTCTGTATATCGTATACCAAAGGGCAAAGGTTTATGTCTGATATTTGGAAAAATTCCTGAACTGTGTAAAAATGAAGCACTTGATATTAGTCTGATTGGTCATCTTGATGGGGTTATCCAGAAGGATATGGCTTTGGCACCTTTTGAATATCAGAGGGGTTATGATGGATGTAGAGAATCAATAAAAGCAATGAGGGGTGAAATTGATAGGTTGCTGTCAGAGCTGAAAGGTAAGAATGAAGAATTAAAGCATCAGCAAGAATATACAAAGCAAGAAATGAAAAAGATAAGGGAGGGGGATTCTGGGAAGCAAGAGTTAATGAGTATTTATGAGACATTAATTGAAGAAATTAGATTATCTTTTCTATTGATAGAAATTCAAAGCTCCACTGTTAACCACGATTTAGTTGAAGAGGAAAAGGGAGCGTACCTCAGGCAAGTTCCTAAAGTGTTAGCTTGTCTTCGTCAAATTATTTTGGAGAAAGAATCAAAGGTCAACCAGTTGCAGGATAAGGTGAACTCTTACTTGGATATGGTAAAGGCAAGAGAAATTATTATCAAGCAGCAACAGGAAGAAATATGTAAGAATGAACGTGAAGCAACTCAAACAGATGTTTATATAAAGCAACTTAAAAAGCATGTAAAGGTTGCTGAGAGTAGGGTAAAAGATTGTGAGTCTCATATTCATCAGCAGGAAGAACTACTTAGGATGAAGTCAGTCAGTCCCAACTATGTTAAGCAGTTAGAGGAAGACATTACAAAATTAAGAGGTATTCTGAGAGAACAAGAACTGCTAATATGTCAGCAGCAAGAAAAGCATACTCAGATGGAGAATGCAATCATAGTATGTGAATCTCTAAACAAGCAACTTAACCAAGAGTTGAAGGTTGTTCAGCACACATTACATGAAAGGGATGCTCAGATTCAGTGCCATCAGACATTGCACAGTCAATTGGAATATGATGCACAACAGAAAGAAGCTATTGCACAAAGATTAAAGGAAGAACTTCATGCTTGTGAGGTAACTCTGAGTGAAAAGGAAGCACATATTTCCGCACTTCATGCAGAAAGAAGTGTTCGCATCACTGAATTGGAAGAAAGACTTGTATGTTGTAATAATCTTCTTGTAGAAAGAAATGACATCATAGAAAAACTTAAGATTGATCTTGCTGTATTAGAAAAGAAAGAAAAGGAAAAAGATACCCAGATTCATAATCTTGAGGAAGAAGTAAACCATTATCAAAACTATGTTATGGAAATCCATGCAGTAAGTTTCAATGACAGTTCTTCAGTTTCTGACAGGTTTAACAATAACCAGATCAGAAAAAAGTTTAATGATACAGAATATTCACAGAGTTATCCCAAAGGCAGAGCGACTAACAAGAAAACTAGTGATGGTGATGTAATTTATAAACCTACATTAGATCATTTATTAATGCTTAAAAAAAAAGATGAACAACATAGAAGAGATACAGATAAGCTAAAAGAAATTGAACAGGTTTTGTATTTGTCAAAGCAAGAAAGAGATGGCAGTCCAGCCACTGACTTGAAAAGTGTACAGGAACTCAGGACGCTGGTTTCAGAGCTCAAACGTTGTATTGTTTCTCGTGAGGAAATGAATGGACAACTAGAGGAAATGCTCAGGAATCAGGAGCAATCAATTGAGAAACTAAAGAATCACCAAGAAGCTAAAGACAGTATAATAAATTACTTACAGATGTTATGTGTTAATTCAAACAGTGTTTTGAAGTCTTTTCAGGAAGATAGTT
Source organism: Panulirus interruptus (assembly GCA_032273725.1). Lineage (NCBI taxonomy): Eukaryota > Metazoa > Arthropoda > Malacostraca > Decapoda > Palinuridae > Panulirus > Panulirus interruptus. The sequence continues at coordinate 7,451 of JAUTYZ010014243.1, read as the reverse complement.
TGTCACTCGATAAGTCAGTTGACAAGAAAACCGAATGGTTTAATGACCTAAAAGTTGGTCCGAGTTTTGCAATACAAGATAGTTCTCAAGAAGTGTCCCTGCAGCACATAGAAAATATGAAGCTGGAACCCATAAATGACTCTTCCATGTTGGTAAAAGAGTACCTGGGTCAAGCTGAAGAACTTGAAATATCTCATAGCAGACAGATCAGACAAAAACCATCTATTGTGCACTCTTGCTTCACGAAAGAAAATACCACCATAACAGTAGGAGATGTTGGTATTCCAAATAGTATTTTAGTTCAGGAAACCAGCTCCAGTAAGCGGGTAGTTTCAAAAGAATCACACCACTTGAAAATTACTCTTTCTGAGTACCGTGTTAGAAGTAAAGGCAAGGAAGTGGATCTCAATGAAGAAAAACAAAAGCTTCATTTACCTTGTACTTTTAGTAACCAAAAGCAAAACATGAAGAGGAAAGGTAATGAGGTAGGATTGCCAGAAACATCACTGTCAATGACAATGAAGAATCCACATCCAGAGAAGAGGAGAAGAATTTTGTCAAGAGAAAACTTTCCTGCTGAATTAAATAAGAAAAAAAGTACTAAAAGTCAGATTATAGGCAGAGAAGATCTTGATCATATTGGTAAAGATTGTTACACAATACCTAGTGTGGGACAAACTGGAATGAGGCAAGAAAAGCACAAATATTTAAAGCATAGGTCGAAAAGGCATGATTATCAGACACATCAGTCTCATAGAGAGAAGAATCCAGGAGAGGAGATGCTGAGACTGAAAAAGACTTTGGAATATATAAAAGGAAAACATGACAAAGCAATGGCTAAAGAAATTGAGGAAAGGTTGAAGTTAGAGGAAAGGTCTCGTTCTAGAGAAATACTTTTGGCCCAGCTGGTGAAAGATTGTGGTAAGTTAGAGGTACAGTTGAGAAATAGTGATACAGCTTTAACCATAATAGAAAATGACAGAGGGAGGATCAGTACCCTTCTGGAACACGTTGAAACTGATCTGAAACAAGCATTAAACACCAAGGAGTATCTTAGAGGCCTTATTCGCCAAAAAGATGATGCTCTAAAGGTATGTCATGATGAGAAGGCAGAGTTGAATTTGATTATTAAACAAAAGATTGAAGAACACCAAAAGAAAGTAGAGGTTCTCAGACATGCACTTAGTGATAAGGAGATGAATGTTAGTGGTTTAAAGAAGGAGATGGAAAATCTTGAAGAAGATATTAAAAAAGAAAGAGAAAACCATCATAAAGTTACAGAGCAGATGGAGAAGGATCTAAGGAGTAGAACCAGTGCCCTGGAAGTGATGAGGAATGAGAAAGACCAGTTGATAAAGGATGTAGAAAAAAAAGATATAAACTTGAAAATCCATATTGAAGATAAGGAGCAGTTAGCGGCCATGTTAAAAATTGAAAAAGACATAAATGATCAGTTTGGAAAGAAATTGATGGAGAATGAGAAAAAACTTAGGGATTCAGTAGAAGGAAAGATTGAGGTTGAAAGACTGCTGAAAGGGAAAGAGCAGGCATTGGTAAGACTTGAAGAGAAGACAAAATATATGGAAGCCACTATAGAGGAAAAGACAAAAGAAATGCTATTGTTACAAGAAGAGATTTGTAATTTAAAAAGATCAAGAGAAAAGGAAGATGCAGTAAAAGAAACTGTTGTTTTAGAGAAACAAAAGCTTCAGAATACTTTAAAGCAGCTTGAACAAGCATTAAGGGAGCAGTTAGAGGACAAGAAACAAAAGGAAGCAATAATCCAGAAACTTCAGGGGACCATCATCTCAGAGACAGAAAAGACACAGATGGTGAATAAGAAGGCAAGTGAAGCTTTAGCTCATAAAGAGCAGGAAATACATGGTCTTCAGAAAGATAAAGACCAATTGGAAGTAGATATAGAGGAAAATAAACAGAAACATTCAATAATTTTGTCTGAGAAGGACAGATACTTGAAAATGCAGTTAGACTTGGTTCATAATGACCTTGAAGAAGCACTTAAAGCAAATGCAACTTTAAAAGGTCAGCTGGAAGACATCAAGGCAACTAAGATCCTTATTAGAAAGGAATTAAAACTTGGAGCAGCATCTTGTAAACCCCTAAACTTAAAACAGGAATTTGAAAGTGTATGTAAACTTACTAACATACTGAAGGAGGAGAAAATGAGGAGTGGCGTGATGAACCGTGAGCTGCTTGATGAAAAATCAAGAAACAGGACTCTCATGAAGCAGTTGCAGATGATAAAGGATAAAAAATTTTTAAAGAGGTGGGCTAATAAAGGTAAACAGAATCTTTTGAACCAAGAATGCCAGACTTTGCCTTTACAGGAAGAGGATTTGCAGTTTCACATAGAAAACACAAAAAATCTTAAGACAGCCTTGGAAACAGAGAAACGTGTTTCTGAGGGTATGTATCTTAAGTTGTTGGTCGAGCAGAAAAAGTCTATGTCTTTAGCTACTGGACTTCAGCAAGCTTATGAAGAAACTTCAAAAGACTTAGAATACCAGCTGTCCCTCTTCTGTTGGGCTGCAGAGAAGTATCGGGAAAAGTTGCGAAAGCTCGAAGAGCTCACTGCCATTAGCACTAATAGTGAAGTTGGAGTTGAAGAGTTTCCACCTTGAAATGTTTTATAGTGACCTTGGAATTGTGTACAACAGGAAGTAACATAAGATAAATTGAAACTTTTGATTTTATTGCTAGATAAAAATAGGATTTTTTTTTTTTCCTGGATGTGGAAAAATGTATATTAAGGCATATAGTTTGAATGTAACTTAGGCTTGGTTAATTCTAAGCTCTTGGTCATGAAGTGAGTATTTTTCCATATCATGAAATTTAGTTCCCTTTTATGTTTGTTTTTGTATGAAATTTAGTTCCTTTTTTTGTTTGTTTTGTATCTTTGTATTGTTGTCAGGGCTTTTCATTTACTTTTTAAAAACAGTCCAATTTTATTTGTGATTAATAGTATAATTTGTTACAAATGGTGTATTACATCTCTTTTAGAATAATTTTTGTATTCTTTTGTCTGTTTTGTGTTTATGTATGCTGGGTAATCGAAGAAAAGTTCCCAAGTTGTACACGCATTGTAAGGCGCTTGAAATTACAATTGGACTGCATCATTTCATATTTTTTCCTACACAATTATCTCCTTTTTTTCAGTGAAGAGAAGGAATTAGCATGTTAATTTGGCTGTAGGGGTTGGTGTTACCATTTTAACAATAAACAGATTAAGTATGTTTAAGTATGGCATGGAAGGGCAATTAGAAGTTTATTCCTTAAATTGGTAGAATTTCCATTTACTTTTGAGACAGAATTTCCATTTACTTTTGTAGAGTGCAGATTTTGCATTGTACTTAATATGCTGCTATAAATAAATTTTAAACAGTATCAAAACTGATTTTATTGTATGGTATTTTCTCTGCATGCATGAGTTACAGTGTGAGTGAAAAGTCACCTTTGGCAAGGCTCTATTACTGGAAGTACAGTCTTGTCAAAGAACTTCTTCCTTCAAAGGAGTCCACATTTCCCTGCTACTGGAAGTAGTGCAACCTTGGGCTGCAGGAGCCTTTAGAAAGGTCTTAGGTAACACCAGGACTCTTTCATAGAGATTGGTTCAAGGATTATTCTAAATAAGTGAATAAAATTCCTGCATATTGTAGACATTAAATTTTGTGTTCCATGAAAACTTTAATGAAAAATTTATCTACCTTATTTTCTGCCATACAAGACACTTTTTTCAGAAAAGCATCTCCAGAAATCATTCCATGCCATAGTTTAGACCTAGGGGGATGTGGTTACAAGCACTACACTCAAATTCAACCCCCACATATCACACACTGATCCCTAGATAACCCCAGAATGAAATGTCTATGACTAGTAAATTAGCAGATAAAGAAAAAAGTGAAATAGATTTAAATTTATAAGTCCCTAGTCTATGAAATAAAGTAATCAAGCCTGTAGCTAACCATTTAGTGATTTTATCTCGACTGTGGGCTTGTATCTTTACAGTTGTTTCTCTTGATCTGCAAGTTTTTTTCCAGTTTAGCAGGGGTTTCATGAAGATATAGTCCTAAAAACCCACAAATTATCAATATACTGGGAGATGCATACTTTTAGCCTTTGGTTTGATTATCGATAGTATTTATGTTATACTTGTAACAGTCACTTTGGTTGCTACTATGCATCAAATTATCTGCTGGTAACTTTCTTCTAGATCAACATTTTTCCCAGTGCTTCATTTCATAAAGGAACAGTGCCACTAAGCTAGACATTTTTTTTCATGTTACCAAGGGTTGCAAGACATCTTAATCCTAAAATATCACAAACTAGCAGATTAATGGAAAGGACACAGCTGTTTCTACTGTACTGAATGCTAGGTAAGCTTACTGTCTCCATTCTTGTTACAACTGTAGCTTCAGCATCAAAGCATCTAACTTTACTTTTAGATGAACATTTTCCCAGTGCTCCCTCCACCCCCCACCCCACTCCACCCAAAATCCCCCCGTACACACACACACGACAAAAACACTCACAGAGACTGATGAAAGTAGTGAGCAAGGAAGATTAGGAGCAAATTCTGAAGCAGATCAACCGAGTGAAGGAGAGGAACATAGACCCAATGAGATACAAACAGAGGTATTCAGAAATGGAGCAAAGAGGTTGAAGAAGTAATATGCTTTGTTATAGATGAAGCAGTCAAGGAAGTATATGGGCTAGTTGATAGAAGGTTTAAAAAAGTACAGAGAATACAGGACCAGTGCTTGTTAGCCCAAAGAGAGATTATTGAAAAGGTTGGAGACACAGAGGTTGACCCTACCACGCTAAGGTATGAAGATGTAAAGTGGGTGACACCAAAATTAGAAAGATTAGTAAAGCAGAAGGTTCATAAATGTAAATCACTGATTATTTTTAGATTGAAAGATCATACAACAGATAGGGAAGAAAGGGAAAAGAAGGAGGAAATGTGAATTAAAAGAGTACTGGTGGCTATGGGACTGACAGAAGCTACCTCTGCAATAAAGAAAAGAAGAAGAATAGGAAGTTATAATAAAGATGAAAGAGGGCAACCAGTTATGGTTACGTGTGAAGTGGAGTCACTTAGCCAGGAAGTACTTAGAAAAGCATAGAATCTTAAAGGCATGGTGGAATTCAGTGAGATATTCATCAAGTATAATAGATCTAAGGAAGAGAGGGAGGAAAGAAAAGAGTACTGTCAGAAAACAGAAAACTGGAAATACCAGATATGGCAAGAGGATGGAGCAGCCCTGCTAAAACTGCTGATGGGGCAGGAGTGTTAGGAGATGGTAATGTCAGACTGAAAGTAATGTATTCAAATAAGGATGGGTTAATAGTTCGTGGTAAAGAACTAGAATACAAGTATCATATATGAAAAAGTGCACATGATATTATTAGAGTTGTGGGAACTAATCTCACCAAAGAGATAAGTTCTTACCTGGTCTTCCCAGAGGGGCACATGATGGCAAGAAAGGATAAGGAAGGTAAATGAGGGGTAGGATTAGCCCTTTTAATAAAAGAGAGCCTGAAGTTTCAAGAAATAGTGGAGGATGACCCATTCAGACAATACATAATGAGAATAGTAACTGTAGGAAAGAAGAGCACTGTGGTGTTATTAGTATGTAATCCTCCGAGTAAGTGAAATGAACTTGCTTAAATACACAATGATAACAATGAAAAAGCAGTCAGGATGGTATATGAAGCAGTGAAACACACACTTCCTAGAGATGGTAAACTACTGATAATGGGGGATTTCGGTTATAAAGAGGCAGACGGGGGAAATTTGGATTCTCATGGAAACCCCAAGTTTTTAGAGTGTATACAGGAAAATTTCCTGCACCATCATGTCAGGAAGAATACTAGGATGAGAGGGAATGATACAGCATCATTACTAGACCTTATCTTCACTCATACTAGCATGGATATTGAGAACATTATATAAGATACACCATTTGAAAGAAGTGATCATGTAATGCTCAAGTTTGAATATGTGGTAAAAGAGGACATTAAAAGCAGAATTAGGTGAGAGAAAATAAAGAGGAGATATAATTGTGGATATTACATAAACCTCAATGATTTATTTGGTAATGTAGATTGGGATGAGAGGGAATGATACACTATCATTACTAGACCTTATCTTCACTCATACTAGCATGGATATTGAGAACATTATATAAGGTACACCATTTGGAAGAAGTGATCATGTAATGCTCAAGTTTGAATATGTGGTAAAAGAGGACATTAAAAGAGCATAGGTGAGAGAAAATAAAGAGGAGATATAATTGTGGATATTACATAAACCTCAATGATTTATTTGGCAATATAGATTGGGAAATGGATTTCAGTAGCCAAGAACCTGGGTGTTGTGTTGAGAGGTTCTGTGATGAAATTTAAAGCGAGGGAGTGGAGGCATGGGTACTTTAAGCCCAAAATACGTATGGAATGGTAAGAAAGAGGAAAGAATCGTTTAATAAAAGATATCATGAACCAAAGGAGCTTCAAGACTTCCAATGCCGAAGATATAGCGGGCACTCTAGCCAGCTTGCATTGGCAAGGTCTAAGAGAGTATGGAACAAGTATAGCAGAATGAGAAAGGAGGAACAAAGAAACTTTGAAAAGAATATTGTTGACAAGGCAGCTGAAAATCCAAAACTATTCCATAAATTTATCAAGAGCCAGTTGTCAGTTAAGGAGCTGCTAATCAATCTAAGAGGTTCAAAGGGAATATTATAGAGGATGATGTAAGGATATGTGAGGAACTGAATAGCAAGTTCAACAGTGTTTCAGAGTGAAAGACACTATAGCCCAACACCAGTGAGATGGAATGGGGAGCAGGTTTTGGAAGTCATATTAAAAGATATTTAAAGAACTTGACCCATACAAGGCTCATGGTCTTTATGAAAGTTCATCATATGTGATAAAGAGGTGTGCAGAAATAAGACCGGGAGCAAGTACTGAACTACAGACCAGTCTCAATGAATGTGGAGTGTAAGGTTCTGGGAAAGATTATTAGAAAGCAGGTGGGAGGGAACAGAGAATATATATCAGAGGAGCCTTTTCCAAATGGGTTGAGGTGACCAGTGGATTGCCACAGGGATTGGTTTTGGGACCATTACTCCTCTTGATCTACATTAATGACTTGCCTGAAGGTATGGAGTCCTACCTGAATATGTTTGCAGATGCAAAAGTCATGAGGAAAGTGAAAAGTGAAGAGGATTGCATTGGCTTACAAAGTTGGTCAAAATATAGTTAATGAAATTCAACCCTAGTGAATGTAAAAGTATTGTGGATGTGACAAAGTGAAAGACAGCCTTAGTGTTATTATTACCTAGAAGGAAGTAAGCTTCAAGATTCTGTGTTAAAGGGACTTTGGAGTAGACATCGTCTCTAACCTGTTGCCAGAGTCCCATATTAGTAGA
>JAUTYZ010014133.1:0-12924 GCA_032273725.1 Panulirus interruptus | reverse complement strand
TCCAATAACATCCTTTCTCTCAAAGAACATACATAACATACTCATGAGACACTACTAAAAAATCAGCCAGAAACCAACCTCGCCTCTACACAGAAAAGTCATGAAAAACCTACTCACAATCCATCCAGAAACAACTGCCCACCCATCCTTTACTCCCACTGATAAAAGCAATGTAACTCAAACCTTAAAGAATTTTCCTGAACCAGATCCTGGCAACTTATCAAATTTTCACATAAAACACTTTGGCCCATTTGCAATCCAGCCACTTACAGATATCTTCAACCAATCCTGGCAGCAAAACAAAATCCCTAGCATCCGGAATCTTGCTAAAATAATATAAATCCTAAAGCCCTCCAACCCACACATCTCCCCTCCTCCAAATGCCATATGTCACTTCTGTCTTCAGTATCCAAACTGTAAAAAACTGATCAATAACAGAAACAAGAAAAATATTCCACTATCACCTTTACAAAATGGCTTCACACCCAATCACTCCACCACCACTCTACTCAGTGACCTCACATAACACATCCGAGAAGGCTTCAACCAACCATAACCCCCAACTGCAGGAGCCTCATTAAAGGGGTCCTAAGGTTATATAATTAATTATGTAGGTAATCCCTCTCTTATGTATTCAATGTCCATTAATAATATAATCTCACACCACCAATACAGTATGGCATTCTCATCACTAGTTTATACTAGTACATATGTTCTTTCTGAGCAACCTTCGCAAAACTTGAGTCTTACCTCAGCATCCGTGGGTACCATTCGTTGCAACAACTCAACACTGTCAACATTAAGAGTCTTAAGGTCTAATGAGTTCACAGCCCTGCTCACAACATCGAAGGGGAGGTCCAATTTCCTTCGAGATATGGCTGAAAAAGAAATCATCTATAATCAATTCTTTAACAACACTGTTATGAAAATTCAGCAACCTATACTAATAGATTCTCCCTTCCACAACAAGAAAATTGATAAAATACATATGCACTAAAGAGCCCCCCTCCCAAACCAGTCTTAAACTTCATCCCATTAAACATACAGCCAAGAGATAATGCACTCCTTAGGCACATACAAGTTACACTTTCTCATCTTCATTTTGGACATGACCCATCCAAAAACCCTGATTTAACACATCACAAGACCCCTCATGCCCAAGAAGCAATTTCCATACTAAAGCTAATGAACACATGCTCCTTAATTGTCCTACACTCATTTCATATAGACATCAACATCAACACGTCTTTAACTGAGCATTGAGGGAGCCCCATAGAAGGGAATCCTGGAGCAAGAAAGTTGGCATATTTCAAATAAGAATAACACTGAGATAAGTTAATAATTTACCTAACACTAATGCGAGTCCACATGCACCCTCTGAAGGGAATATTCAGAGAGTTGTAGTCATTTGCCCCAACACCAGAGGCTAGACAAAAGGAGAGGAATGCCTAATTCCAAAAAGTGAACTTCATACCCTCCTACAATCAGATAATAATTTATACAAAACTAATATTTGATATGAGTAAAACACACTAATATATTTTGCATATGCATGCTTTGAGAGTACGCTGGGTGCAAGTATGAATGGGAGGACCTGGAAGATGTGGAGTGCTTTACGTACCTGGGAGTGGACATGGCAGGGGCTAGAACCATGGGGGCTGGAGAGAGCCATAGGTTGGGAGAGGGAGTTAAGTCTTGGGTGCACTGAGGAGTGTTTGAGAGAAGAGGTCAGAGTCTGATAGTACAGACAGGTATGTGTGAAGGTATAGTAATCCCAAAAGTGTTGTATGGATGTAAGTCATGAGCCCTGAACACAAAAGTATAGAAGTAGTATCAGATAACTTGGAAATGAAATGAATGAGGATATGTGGTGTGAGGAGGGCTGATCGCTGAAGGAATGGCATTGTAAAAGAGAGGTGTAGTGGTAGGTGCAGTATGAATGAAAGAGTTGACAAGGGTGTGCTGAAATGGTTTGGACATATGGAGAGGATGACTGAAGAAAGTCTGAGCTCTTATAAGAGAAGAGGGTCTACCTGTCAGAGTGGAGGGAGAAATGGGGAGGGGAAGACCAAGGAGATGGGAGAATGGAGTGAAAAGGGCTTTAGGTAATCATATCCAGAATATTCAGGGGTGGAGGGGGAAGACAAAAATGGGAAAAAATGCACAGTGTGGCAAACAGGGAGTGACATACTGCCAATAAGCAGCACCAAGGCATGTAGCATGTAAAGTGGTCAAGGTAAACCATGGAATAGAGAAACTGCAGGAGCTGGTGTATGAGTTTGGGAGAGTGTATGAAAGGACGAGGTAAGGACAGGTTCGTTTGAGTGTGAGTGTGAATGGAGAAAGCCTGGAGGAAGTGAAGTGCTTTCGATGACTGAGAGTGGACATGGCAGAGGATGTAACTGTGGGAACTGAGGTAAACCACAGGGTGGGTGTGGGTGCAAAGGGTACTGGGTGCATTGAGTTTGTGAGGGCAAGGATGAGTATGTCTGCTGGCATTGTAGTCCTGATGGTGCTATATGCGTGCAAGTCTTAGATCCTAAATGCAAACAATTAGAAGAGAGTGGATGTATTGGAAATTAAATGTCTGAGGACAATACATGATGTATGGAGGGTTGATTGTAGAAGGAATGACAGTGCAAACAAGAGGTGTGGTAGTATGGAGAGATTGACAGAGAGATGAGCAAGGTGTGCTGAAATGGTTTGCAAATATGGAAAGGATGAGTAAAGAGAAACCGAGGGAGAATAAATATATCAAAATGGTGGGAGGAAAGGGGAGTAAGTACGACAAGATTTTGGAATGATGCCATGGTTAGTGCATAGTTAGATGGAGAAGGAGTTGGAAGGGTAGAGTGAAAGAGGCTTTGAGTTATTGGAGCCTGAACATGCAGAAGGGTGAAAGACATGCAAGGAATAGAGCAAATTGGAGTGATTTGGAATACAGAGGGTAACATGCTGTCAAAGGATTGAACCAGGCCATGCGTAACCATAGAAATATCTGTGATCCTTGTTTGTAGATAAGGGGCTCTGGTTTCAGTGTATAATACATGACAGCTTGAGAAAAGATGTAAATGAATGAAGCCATTCTTTGTCATTCCTGATGTTACCTTGCTAATGCATGAATCAGTGAACAAATATGAAAAAAAAAGTGAAAAAGAATACCCTGTATGATGATTTGGATGCACAATGGAACCAGTCTCTTCTAAAGGATTAATCTCCAGAGCCACACAAGGCAGAGCCACCATGTTTAAACTAAGGTACCATCACACAGAGAAAGGTTCCTGGAGAAGGCTAAAAAAAAAAAAAGACCACATTCCTCTCATCATGTGCTCCAACATAAAGCCCAGGTTAAGCTAATAAAATGTGTTTCTTAATCCACATAATAATATTCTTTGTTGGAACAGGTTTTAAGGTTCCAGGGTGCACAAATAAACAGTCCCTTCAATAATCTCAGATGTAGAAAAGGTAACTGAGACCTAATCAGGCATAATGCATGATGCTCTCTTGTAGAAGTCTTCCAAGTGTAGATGATAATATGGCAATTTCTAAATTCAATAGTTTCATTCACAGCAATAATCTAGGGTGTTTATCGTAACCCATAAGAGATTGTCATCAAAGAGGAGATAGTTCTTGTGCTTGGACATAGTATGCATATCACTAACTCTCCTCTTAAAGCCCAAGGGTATAAGGAAAAAGAGTCTTCATAAGAACAGGTTGTAGAACTAAACATTAGAAAAACTATTTAATTGTAAAAGTCTAAGACTTTTCAAAGCTCCTACTTGGGCTGTGGTACAGAAGGAACTGGTCTCAGAAAAGAAGAAAGGTCAGAGATGTTTATCCCAAAACCCAGAGGTAGGGGTTCTTGAACTGCACTCTTATAAGAGGCAACAGTGTTACAAGCCTAGTCATAAAAAAGGTTAGAGAAGAACTCTAAAAATAAGGCCTCACACATCTGAAACATCAGATTCTTCCTGAAAGGACTGAAAGGCTTTCTAGACTTAATGGTATTGCCTTTGAGCAAAAGGGTGAATGTTATCTGTTAGGCATTCTCCAAACCTCTGCTTGCATAAGTGTTTGAGAAAACCCATAAGTGTAAATACCAAAATCTAGAGTTTTGAGGTCTGGTTCCTGAAAAAACCTGAGGTGGTCTAAAAAATAACCTGAGGCATCACCAGAGGATTACGGAATTACTGAAGAAGTCTCTTGAACCAACCAACTAGACTGAGATGAACTTTTCCCAGATGTACTTGGGAACAAAGATAAATCTGGTTCCAATATTCCAGTCCAAGAAAAAAAATATCTGTTGCAACTGCCCCCACGTCTAAAACTGGAGATAGATACGTAAGTAGTAATGCACTGATTCTTCTGGTAAAGACATCCATCTGGGGTGCCACTCCAAAGGAAAGGATGCAGTTGAAAGTCTGCTTCCCTACAGACATTTCTGTTGTCGCTGTAACTTATCTTGTTAGGGCAACTGCCTAGACACTCAATACTCCTTGGAGGTACAAGGCATGAAGAAAATGGCCTTTGAACATTACCTGGGAGAGAATCTTTTTCCACTAACTCTTGAAGAAGCATAGATCTACAACAACCTTTGTGCTTCAGGCAGTGGTCAGCCATAGTTCTCTCCATCAAAAATAAAATTCTGCACCCTAGGCTCAGTACATCCTAGGAAATACAATAAATTGGACAAATGGCTCCTTTGGGAGATGTGAAAGAATTCCTTTACCTCAACCCAAGTGTCTGCACATATATTACCCTCCAAAGAAAGGAATCCCCATCCTCAATAATGTGTCTGTCCAAACCATCATAGAAGCTGCTGGAGATCTCCATGGCATGGGTTTTTGGAGATTCTAAATGTCGATCCACCAAACTTAGCATTCAAGAAATTCCTGGAAGGTGCTCTTTGAAGATCTCTGCTTTCTGCAGGAAGGATGTTTACCTAGAAGGTAATCAAAAATTTTTGGCCTACAGCCTTGCTTTGTCATTGCAAAGGGTATAAAAATGAGCTTCCCCAGAAGTTGCTCTTGTTGAAAGTGAGACACTGAGGTCTAGAACCATAAGCCAACTGCAGCATTATGTAGTCCTGAGCTTTGTCCTTATGGAGACAATGAGTGCCAGTTTGAGAGTTCCAGTCTCTTCCTAGATATGTACAGCTCTGGCTGGGAATGAAGCAAGACTTGTCCAGGTTGATAAATTTTGCTTTTTGAAAGGCATTAACGAATCAAAGCTTTTGTCTTTGAGGTTGAGGTTACCAAAAACTCATCAAGCCAGAGCTACTGCTTCTGAGGACATTAATTTAGTTTGGCAGCAGAGCCAAAATTACTGTGGTAAACATTTTTGGGACTGTGGAAAGGCCGAATGCCATCACCTTGAACTGCAAGATCTGTGTACAACATATGAATGCTAAAAACCTTCTCATTCTGGGGTGCATTGACATGTGTCAGTAGGCATCCTTTAAGTCTAAGCTGATTGTCAAACTGTTTAACTGTAAGGTCTGGTAGACATTCTTGCATCTGTTTCAGTATGAGGGCCTTTAGAAAAGACAGATCAAAAATTTTCTATTCCTGTCTAATTCCATTTTTTGGACCAGAAAAATGCCAACAAAAACTGGTCATAGAGCAGGGTCTATGATGTCCTTGCCTATCATCTCAAAATAATATTCCTGTATTTGCCAAGTCAGGGTCTCTCTCTGTGTCTTGAATGGGGTGGCTGAGGTTTTCAAAACCTACCCAGACTTCTTTTTAATATTATATACACCCACTTGCTGGATTTTCAAAAATCTTGGAAGTTCTGTAGTCAACCCCCGACAAGCAAAGAGTTATTCTGAGGGATACCTGCCAGAAAACCAATCTTGATGGCCTTGAAAAGATTACTGATCCATTAGATGGAACGTGTTGGTCTCAAGGTATAGACGTCATGCCAGTGTGTGATCCAAAAGAGTTTTGTGTTGTTGGATAGCCAAAAATAAGACAGCTGCTACTAACATGGGGAGGGAAGGCCAACACTTCTTCACTGGAAAACTTGAAAGTTGTAATGTCCTAGACTGTAAGAATATCCTCAAGAATCTCTCATATTTCTGGAGCAGACTGCAGAGGAAAGAAAACAAAGACATGGGGGCTAATGAATCAGTACTGCATGAATTAGCCAAAAAAAGGTGCACAAAAATGAAGAACACCTGTAAAGAGGAAAGATGACATATGTAAACCGCTGATGATTTTTGGACTGGAGGAAGACCATATTCCAGCCAAAAAGGAATGGGTAGCAAAGGAAGTTTCATTTGCTAGAGGCTACAGACATAAAAAATGCATTTTCTGAGACAAAAGGAAAAGAGAATTAGTAAAAATGATTTGTCAGAAAAATTTAAAATAGTAATATCTGAAGGAGGTGGGTGGAAGAATATGCCTGAGACCATCCTAAAGGCTACAGTGTGACTGTGGCCAAAGAAGCAGACCATTTGTAGGATACAGAATGCTTCCCCTACAGTGAAAATTTTATCAGGTATTGTGATCATGTAAAATTATTAACATACTTAGATATTACAATATTACAAAATTTACTAGAAAAGATAAGGAAATTTCCTTCTTACATCTCACCTTAGTGTGGGGTTCAAACCTATGCATAAAGAGGTGGCAGGTAGTCTGGGGTCTTAGATAGTGTAGTGAACAGGGAATATTGCCAGGTCATATTGTTGTTCATAATTTGGTAGTTAGACTAGGACTTGAGGCAGCATAAACTTCAGGAACTGTGTAGTTTGTAGGGTTCTGCACATACTGGAAAAGGTTAAAGTTCCATAACAAAATACAGTTTTTAATGATGCTGCAGGTGCTAATACATCTGTATTTCTGTATTTGCTTCATATATGACTTATATGATCATACTGGTATTTATAGAATGAAAAATCATATATTTTATGATATGATTGGGTGATTTTCTTTTTCACTTCTTTGAGAGTTCACTTGAACCAGTTGACACCATCATTTTACAGCCCCAGTTTAGGTGTTGATGCTGTATCAGTGCCTTACATGAGTCTTCATCTGTTATGATCTTTGGGTCTCACAACTATTTATTTCTCGGTTATATGTTATAAGGTAGTCATGTAATATTATTCCTGTTGTGAACTGACCATCATTTCACAAATGCGCATTAGATATGGGTGTTCATCTGTATGTGGTTATCTCATAAAGATGTGATGTTGGGATGGTTTCTTACTTAAAAAATGTCCTAAACAATAATTGAAATGATGCTTGAGGAATTGTACTGTTACCTTAATGTGATCATCATTGTTTCAAAGGGAAACTAATGTATGAATGCATGACCCAAATTAATTTTAAGGAAACTAAGTTCTACATATTTTCTTGTTTTACCTTAGGATACCAGGTAAATAATATTTATCATTTATTGTTACATGGTAAGAATACATGAATGATATTTTAACACATTATCAAAAGCTAAAAACTACCCAACTGCAGATTAACTGACATCGTTTGATATTTAGCAGACATTTAAAGGAGATCCTTAAGTAACTGGCCTTGTTTTACCTGAGTTGGTCTAATTGGTTAAAAACAAAAAGGAATGTTCTGATATGAGTAAATAGATTTTTGAATGTTGAGTGTAATGAAAATTATACTCATGAGAAAGGATGAAATGGAGTTTTCAGTCATAGTCAATCTGTTCTAACATTCCTCCAGTTTTTTTTATAGTTTGTTTTTCACAGATATAAGTGCAGATAATTTTATTTTGCTGTGTTGCATTTACTCTCATGGTCGGAATATTTTATGTCAGAATTCCTTTGTTATATTTCAAATCACCAAGCCTTTCAGTTTGATGGATATAGTTTCCTCCATATAATCCGGTTAATTGGGGATGTACAACAATTTCTCTTCAAATAATTTCCCAACATTGGTAATATGACACTAAGGTATTTAGTTTCCTGAGCTCTTTATTATTCGTTTGTCATACATTAAACTTAGTTGAAATGGTGATAAGATATCATGATAGCTTTGATATCCAAGGAAGATTTAATTGTGAGAGAGTGAACCATGCAAATATTTTGTGGCTATAAGTTTGGATTTCATTAATGTTGCAGGATCACAGCACAAAAAGGCTGAATTTGGATTCTGATACTTTTTTAATGCTTCCAACTTGTATGATTTCAAGGACAAGAGCACTACTCCTGGATGCATTGTAAGAATTTAGCTTGGAAACTTAAGCACCCTGATACCTATTAGATAAAGCCTTCACACCCTGCCAATTATGAACATATATATCTGCAAATTAAACAGGCTTGGATAGATTGTTATTGAAACTCGATCAAACTTAATGTCAGTCGTGTTACTAATTGCAATAAGCAATGCAAAATGATGGTACAGATATTCCCCATTCATACCTAGTGTTGTGTCCTAGAAAAGGATGGTGTGAAGGAAGAAAGTAAAAAGGGTGTACCAGTCCCAACTGACACCAAAGTTCTTTTGATGAAAATTCTTTACTGAAATATGTTTTAATGCCTGCGCTGATGTCAGTCCAATAACAAAATACTCAAATGTTATTGATATAATATTATAACTCAGTATACTGTACTAACCAATACATTCTTTCATTTTCTAGAGCTACAGTGTTGCGTAAGTGGAAGGTGTTGTAGGGTCATCATGGTTATCATAAGGTAGTGGCAGGGTCATGTTGAATAAAAGTGAGGGCCAACCAAGTGGGTTAAGATGCTGCTGCTGCAAGGCAGGGTCATGAAGCATGCATGTTTACTGGCAGGGTTACAGGAGAAGAGTCCTTAGAAACTGTATGAAAGTTGACTGTTTTGCCCTTGTAGTACTATTTCTGTAAAGTTCCCTATGGGCAGAAACACTTTGATTATCTTCCTCCTCATCTGTAAATTATGCTTCAGGTTGAAATTCATAGGTAGAGAGTCAGTCTCTTAATTATCTGATTCTGTTGTAAGGTAAGTTATTTTTGCTGTCCCATGTTCTCCTCTGGCTGTATCAGCTCTCCCAAACCCTCTTAAGTTCAATATTGTTGCATGAGACTTTAGTGGCCTGATCACATAAACTTCTTGAAAACCTTGAAACCTCACAGGCTGGCTAAGGTCGACTATTTGTGCCAGTTAAGAGGATGGCATCATATAGCCTTTAAATTTTTTTAGTGCACTTCTGTCACAAGTCTTTCCAAATTCCATTCAGAGTGCTGGCCTTGAGTTCATTCTAAACACTTCTAATATCTGTAATGGCAGGAAGGATGCTGTACTGATGCAAGAGGTCATGAGCACTTGGCTTGTCAGACCTGTCAGCAGTTTCAAGCAACTTAGAAAACATCTGCTTTAGATAGTACAGTTTATATGTTGCTATCATTACCCAATCCAGTGGTTGAATTAAAGAGGTGTTGTTGGGAGACGTAAACATGAATAGAATATTAGGATGTAGGTCATTTAGGTGTGTAGAGTAACCTGAAGCATTATCAAGGAAGAGTAAAGTGTTGAAACTGAGCTTAGTGTCACAGCAGTAGCATTCCACCTCCACACAAAAACAGTTCACAAACCAGCCTTCAAAAGGCTGTTTTGTTATCCAGACTTTATTTTTTTCTTATCAGTAAGCAGGTAGGATAACATGTCTAGAACCTTTAAAAGCCAAGAGATCCTAGGAATAGTACATGAGTAATGGCTTGCTCATAAGATAACCCACAGTGTTGCTACATAGCAAAGGCATAAGCCAATCTTTTACAGCTTTAAAGCAAGAAGCATCCTTTTCCTTCAATATAACCTGGTGTGCTGTTGTTTGCATTCTTGAGCCATAACCATAGCCTTAAACTCCACAGGAAAGTTAGGAGCAGCAGAATAGTTAGCACTGGCAGCCTCACCTATATATGGAGTGCGACGCTTCTTAAATTTCTCGGTTCAGCTTTTACTTGCTAAGATGGTTTCATCAGTTGAAGATTCACTTTGTTCCTGTCTTTTGTGCTTGTACAGCTTCAATACTTTTCCATGAATAATGCCAATAGCTAAGCAGTACCAGTTTTATATTCTGGTCTTCAGTCCTTCTAGCTAACTTTTCTTTTTTTTCATTTTTCCTTTCAATCTTGTCATCTTTGCTGAAAGTGCAGTAGACTGTTTAACAGTGTTCCTAATATCTGTTCCTTGTGATAGTACATATGTTTGACTCATTTACGTTGTATTCCCTGTAAAGCACTGTCGCTGTTTCACCATTTTCAAGTCTCTAGTGCTTTTTTATAGGGATTCTACAGGTATAGGAGAACTTGAGTGGATGCTTTAGGTGAACCAGTATCAAAAGCAAAAAGAAGAAATTAAGTCCATGACTACAAAAAGTCTTTACATAAAAGGTCCGCACTGGTACTGGCAGCACATGTGTCCTGATGGCACACAATATGTTTTCCCTTGATGCATTGCACACATGGGAGATATATTAGTCCAAATAGAAGGAAGTTACTTCTTTGATTGTTGAAACTGAATGCAGAATTCTTTGACAGATATTCAGATATTGCTTTTGAATCTCCAGTATCATAAATGTGTCAAAATTTGGAGTGGAGGTAGTATTTGAAATTGATTGACATATGAATATTTGGAACTACATTCTACAAAGTGTTTAGATGCTCAAGATTCTTATTACCATTCTGTTCTTTATGTGTGCTGATTGTTTCAGAAGTAGAGGTAGTTATGGATTTGTTGGGAATTGTTGTTTGAATGTAGATGATATTTTTTGTAGTTAGGGTCTTTTCAATGCACTTCTGTTTGCCAGCTTGAATAACAACATAAGATTTATTTCGTTCGTATAATACATTAAATGAAAGACAATACATTGATCCATATAATTCAGCAAACATCAATTATCCCTCTTTTGTGCTTTAATTCTTTTACATGGTGTTATTTGTATAATATCATCTAATTGTGATGAATGTATATTGGTATTTTTATAACGATGTGTGGTATTGTAATGTAGACATTATATAAGCATTTTAAAGATATGAGTCTTTAGATTTTAGTGAATTATTGTAGTTTTTTTTTTTTTTTGTATATATGAGTTGAATGATAAACACTTGCAATTGTTTGGTAAAATTATTGTGGTATTTATTTTTATGTATTTATGAGTTGAATTATAGTTACTTATTACTGACTAGTACCATCAAATTACTACATTAATTCTGATTTTATATTTTCTTTTATAGGGCTTTAATAATGTGCATTTATTGTTGCAATTTCTTTAGATTATCTCAGTATGTATTGTATATAAGTTTACTCGTTACTATCCACAAACTTGTACTAAGCTTAGGAGGTTACTCTCTTTTTAGCAAAGTATGGCAAAGAATTCCTCCTTGCACACAAGTTTGCAAGGCAGTGAAAGATTTGAGGTTTGTTAAGTCTGATAAGTGAGGGTAACAACATTTTTGCTTTGTTATAGTTGACTTATGCTCTGTTCTCTTGAAACAGCTATATTATCAAGAGACATATTGTAGAAAAACTTGGGTGGTGTTAAGGCCCCTCAAGCTAAATGATAAAATGGTGTTGCTTTTAACTTTCAAGTGATTTAAGAAGGAAGCTTTAGTAAAGATAAGTAAATAGCATTGTGATTAATCATTATAGTATAATTAGAAACAAGATGAATCCTATTTTTAGAATAAAGAGAAAGTAGATATTGGCATATATTACAAAATTATTATTGTGGGTTAATACAATTTCTGATTCCCACTAAGTGTGCATAGTAAAGCATTAATTTTCTATTATTATGTGTGCGGGAGATATGTGTTTAAGGAAGGCAAAAGTAAAGATGTATGTATAGTGGTATTTAGGGACTGTGGTATTTGGAAGACATTATGCGTATTGTGTACAAATAATTACATGTTTTCAAGTAAACTAGGTTGCTAATTCCAGGCTGAACTGGATGGGGATGAATGGAATTTTGGGTAGGTGTAATTTTTCTGGAGGCTTTCTAATGAAAAGTGAATGATTTAGCTGGGTGGACTTGATTTAGGAAACTCTAATAGCATTTGAGAATAATTCTAACCTTGACTAAACTTATGAAAGCATAGTTAGCTAATCAATTGGACCTGAACACCAAGGAAGCATCTCTTTGCAGAAGGCAAAAGATGGCCAAATGACTGTAGACTTTGCCTCCTTTTACTTACTGATGATCCACTTTCTTTGGCCACACTACAGTCCCACCTAGTAAACTGTTTAACAGTAATAGAAGAGTTCAGGGATTTTGAAGAAAGTTAGTGAGGACCGTTGGAAAGATGTTGGAATTAGCTTTGTGATTGACAGGTGTACAGACAGGTATGTGCTTCCTAGTTATATTCTTGAAAAGAAAATTCATCAGTGTCCATTGGTAAAAAGTTAAAAAAAATATGGATAACAACAGAAGAAGAATCATGCATAGCTATTTTGAATGATATATAGCAAGACTGAAAATTTTGAAGATAACCAGTGCAGCCACACCAGTAACATTATTTGCATATAGCAACTGTTCCTATATTAATACCTCAAGAAATTTCATATAGTAAAAACTACAAAATTGTGTGTAACAACCCAGTTGTAAATATGTGTCTGAGTAAAGTCTTGACTTTTTGGATGAAAACAAGCTATGAATAGTATTGTATATTGGTTGAATGATTATTTAAGAAGTGTAAGCTTTGCATTAAAGCAGTTAAAAATGTTGGCAAAACTTTACTCCGGATGTAAGTGGATGTGGCCTTTCTTTGTATGTTTCCTGGTGCTACCTTGCTGACGCAGGGGGTGGCGATGCTGTTTTCTGTGGGGCAGGGTGGTGCCAAGAATGGATAAAGGCGAGCAAGTATGAATATGTACATGTTTATATATGTATGTGTATGTATATGTATGTATATATGTATATGTTGATATGTATATGTACGTGTATGTGCGTGTATGTATATATGTGTGTATATGAGTGG
>JAUTYZ010014023.1:1343-12925 GCA_032273725.1 Panulirus interruptus | reverse complement strand
AATCATCGGAATAAATTTTAGGGGAAAATAAGATGCCGAAAAGAGCTGCCTTATCAGCCATACTCTATGATGACGCAAAAAAAAAATATTCTCGAAGGTAACTTGCGGGCCGAGAACTGGCAAATTAGTACCATTGGAAAGTAATAGTTCACCTCAGGTAAAGAATGAACCCTGTGAGGTGGAGGCTACTTCACTTAGACCAAAATGCCGAACACCCAGAAATGCAGGAGACGCCTGACATAGACTTAGAGATGCAAATATTGTTTTTTTTTTAAACAAGGGAGCTAATTAATCACCAGGTATGTGTTTGGGATGCTAGGTTATTTGGCAAAGTAAGTTACTTCGTAGGTACTTTCTCATGTTTTTCCTTCATCATGAAAGCTGTCAAGAATGGATGAATGTATTTTTTTTTAAATGCAACTTCTATAAGAAGGGAGAGGATTGGCTTTAAAATGTTGCCCCCAAGGGAAGGAAGGTGGGGCGAATCTCCAGGTGATCCCAATATATTATAAATTCATTTGACACCAAAGAAAGTCTCTCGTGTAGCTAATGAACTCGTTAGATTTGGGAGTATATAATTGCATATTATCGAGAAATTTTATCGATTTTTTGCAAGGGCCATATCTCAGGAGTGCTGAAAGGTGTGAGTTCAAATTTATAACATAGCTTATTTCATAGGAAGACAGATATTACGTCGTTCGTATTCTTTGCAAATGGATGAGCTCATTAGCATACCTCCTCTCTTTACGCAGCATGACATACCAGTCACATCGTATAAATGTAACCAGCATCCTATGAAAGGCCTTTTCTTTAACTATACCGGACAAAATGCAAGCCTCTTGTTTGCTGTTATTGTATTTTTTCTTTAATATAGGCTTCAATTATGGCACATAATTCTGCTCTGAATATAGTATATTGAGATTAAGAGTCCTTCTACAGCTCACGTCTCAGCAAAACTAGGTGTACAAAAAAAGTACTAATACTGTATCATAGTCTTGTGTCATCAGACCAACTGCACCGTTCCTGGGGTCCCTCGTACAGCTCACCAAAGACCCTAATAAGCAAGATGGGAAAGCGGGTGTCTCGGAGTGAGGTTCGTAACCAAAACACGGGTGTGTTGTTTTGGACAGCTGCGAGGCGGCAGCACCGGCGCTCGTCGGCAGGCCTGTGAGGCACGTCGTTCAAAACATAAAACAAACCAAAATGACGGGAGGAAGTCATCTGTGTGTTTTATGTAAACGCCAAAAAGAAGCACACCCAGAGGATGTATTTCATAGATTCCCGCGGGAGAAAGAAAAGTAAGCATCTCATAGTGTTACATTCATGCATAAACCATATCAGATAATGGCAGTCAGAGAAAATATAATGGTTGCTGATAACCAAGTTGACTTGGCAGCAGTTTACCCATTAGTGCATTAGTGCATTGTTATGCAGTTCAAAAAAGATACTAATGAGTATTCCATATAAATAGATATGTCACAGAAATTTCTTTTAAGTGCTACAGAATAGATAAAATAAGCACAGCAGTATTTCACATTTACCTACCCATGCTTCTGCAGTACAGTATTCTCATTATTTATAAGTGTCTGAGATGGAAGGAAATTTAAAATCAGCATGGAACAAACATCAAAGAAAAATCACTAGAAAAATTAAATCAACATTACAGGATATGTAGTCAGCATTATACTGCCAAACACTATCAGTTTACATCAACCTAACTTAACCTAACCTAACCTAACATCCTTCTTAGACTTTGTAAAATTTGACAAGAATGATAAAGCACTAAGTGAAGCAAGTCATACAACTATTACTGATATCTTAAATGATGATGAGGATGACTTTCAGGACTCTGAAGCATTAAATGATATTTATAATCAAGATCATCCAGACAACATGGAACTTAATTCCAATTCAAAGGATCATTCTTTAGACTGTAATCCTAAAAAAAACTCAGATAAGAATTATGAAGAATTGCTTCCTTAAGTGGACAACATGGAACTTGATTCTAGAATTCCATCTGGCATGTCAGTAAGTCAGTATTTCTCGAACTTTAATCCTAATGAAGAGCCAAATAATGATAATGAACAGTTGCTGCCACCAGTGAAAAGTATTTCCAAAAATGCTCTGCATTATGTGTCTGGATAGACCTGCCACAGATTACTAAAGTGTCATAACTGTGATTCTTGTAAGACTGATATGACAGAAGAGAGTACATACCTCTGAGACCTATTTCTATAATATTTTCTATGAGAATAAAGATTTAGAAAGAAATTACTACTTATGCCATGCAAAAAAAAAATGTGGTTGAGCTATTAAGTGAATATGAAAATATATTTTATAGATGTGCACAGCAGATAATGTATCAAAACTCAATAAGAGATAAGTTTAAAAAACTAATGCAGTCAGTTGCCTGTAATAATGTTAATGTCTGTGATGGAGTTAAAAAAAAATTTCTCGACATTTACTTGAAAATGAGACTTTATTACTACTGTAAATACAGAAACATACTTAACTTGCAAAAGAAAACCTGAAACCTATCAGTTCTCAGGGCCAAAAAAGAATAGAAAGCCTATTAAACTTTTCCATGACTAATGCAATTTCCTTCATTTACAGGATTAATCTTTTAATGGCAAGGAGTAAAGTACATGGCAAGGGATAATCATCATCTACCTTGACTATCTTCACCATGACATTACCACCCGCAGAGTAGTGTAGCCTGGCAACACATAAATACTCCTGTGGCAGTCAAATTAGCAGAAGCACACCTGTGTCTGGCAGCATCAGCCATGTGACTCAAGGCTCACCTTCCCCCATTAAGAGCCCCTGGGATTCTTTATCATCAATAGCAGCCCTCAGGTGATTCAAGTTCTTTCCTACATTGACAAGGCTACCATCAGCCAAGCTCAAGTTAAAAGTGCTCCATTTATGAATTATGAACAATTGGGCTTTCGTAAGTTTTTTAAACATTACAGAATTTTGAGGAAGCCTTGAAGGATACTCATGAAACCCTTGGCTTCAGGGGAACCCTGGTTGAAAAACATTGATCTAAGGGAAGTACACTTGAATTGGCACATTGTCTCATCAAGCACTTCCTAGTTCTAGAAGATGCCAGATAATAAAGCTTTCCTTAAGCTTGCATGATTAAGAGGGGTTAGATGCTGGAATCAAATATTACATATACAATCGAAAATATAAAGACAACAGCAGAACATGTAATGTTCCAAATACATTCATAGAGATTCTGCATTAACCATGCTCAAATAGCATGCCTTAGTGTGGAAAGTTAAACAGAAGGGGAGGATTTCCAGCCCCCTGCTCCCATCCCTTTTAGTCACCTTCTACAACACACAGGGAAAACGTGGGAAGTATTCTTTCTCCCCTACCCAAGGGATAAATATACTTTTAATATCAATGCATAAAGCATTGAGAAACTTGATTTTATCTTTACTCACCACCTACCAGCCTTAATTTCTTTTCAGTTATAACAACTTTAAACTTCCTTTTTCATACAATTCAGGGTTCAGAGATTTGCCCTGGAACAGGTTTTAGACAAATAAAAGATGTATAAGAAGTTAGGCACTTTATTAGGATTGTTCCTACAGATTGTATTATACATTGTGAAACTATTACCTTATCCCAAAAATCTCGAAGATATTACTAATAGCATAAATATCCACCATATCATAACACATACACACAGAGACATGGGCAGATCTGAACAGCAGCACCCAATTATATTCCATTTGTAGCATTGTTTAAAATACTACACAACAGCTTATCTCGTGACCAGAGTAGTTATGGGACACTTTTTATGAACTATCCAACTTTATAGGAAGGGCTCACCTTGTTAAACATTACTATAAAATTAAGCAGTTTACCATCATATATTACAGCAGTAACCCTGAGTTCATCTGTAAAATACTGCCCAAATACTTGTTAGGAAAATTATCATGTGCTGTAAATTACCAAAAACTACCTTTCTACTAAGTGGCTTTTGAGCAATTCTGAATATCAATACACTCAGCTATAATGTTTAACATAACGAGAAAAAAATACATTGATACTTGATACATGTTTCAGATCATAGAAACCTTTGCCTTTAAATAATTAAGACCAACATCAAACATAAGTTCCAGTCTTACGGACGCATGAATGTACATAAACAAACATACTTAACAACAACACAATAACTTAAAAAACAAACACAACCATATTCATAAGACATGAGCCATCAGATTTTGGATACACTTTCTCAAATATATAAAAGCATAAATCACGTTTATGAGTTGCTTTATTCATGTTTATAAATGACTCCTGGGTTTGGAAATAGCCTGTATATTTTGGAGCTTGTTCTCATATCATAACTGAACCTGCATGTGTACTATGTAGTTAATAGGTGAAGTTCTTATTCTCTTTCATATCCATGTTGCCTTTTTCCACATTCACAAGAAGAAGTAAAATCTAACTCAAACATATTAATAACCATACAATTCTACTTTAAAGTGACAAAGACCCAACAACAATGCTAAAAACACATGGTGAAGAATTCTGCATACTCATTTGCCAATCCAAAAGGCGAAGCAGTCATTGCTTCCCTGAAGTAAGAAATTATGTAGAAAAAGAATGAAACTGGCCACTGTAAATATACACAAATAGTTAAATGAAAGAAGGATTGATGAAAGTAAAGATACAAGTAAAATTTGGCAAAAAATTTAAAATGATAAAAACTAATAATATACAAAGTGTCCGATTATGAATAGCAAACACTGAAAGACAGTCAGTAACAAAAGCATCTAGTACAACTGGCAAAGAATAATTGAGTGTAGTCAGTGTAAGGTGCTACAGTATATATTCAATATAAGGCTAATATACAATTTCATTATCAGAGTAGTAAATCACTATATATACATTATGCTGAAAATTTACTGATTTAAAAAGGTGGAAGTATAATGCATTTCACTGAATGTTCAGTGACTGTTCACTCCTGAAAAATTAAGCTGAGGCTTATGTTTGTGCTCCAGATATTGTACAAAACTTATTACTTAATTGCATTGTTTGGTGAGAGGTAAAA
Organism: Panulirus interruptus; assembly: GCA_032273725.1. Taxonomy (NCBI): domain Eukaryota; kingdom Metazoa; phylum Arthropoda; class Malacostraca; order Decapoda; family Palinuridae; genus Panulirus; species Panulirus interruptus. The sequence continues at coordinate 7,854 of JAUTYZ010014023.1, read as the reverse complement.
CATAGATTTGAGGTATCTAAACATCACAACATGGGGATCTTAGAGCTAGAAAGTGACAAAAACAGGTATTCATTTGCCATTACCTTGGTGCTCTCTGTCCTACAAATCTGAACATAGATTTAATGATAATACAGTAATCATGAACACACTTAAGTAATAAAGAAATCCATTATCAAACTATATTTATTCACACTCCTGACTTAAAGTAGTTTTTTTATATAAAATCCATTTCCCATAACTGAAGCAGGATGACATACAAAATCCATGATCATTTCAACTACTCCACCTGTCCATACATTCTATAGTCAAAAGAGTTCTAACAACAGCACCTGAAACATTTGTTTAAGATTCTTAACACGTCTGTTAAGTAATCTTGCATGTGAAATGGTTGCCCTCTTCCTCCACAAGTAAATATAAACTACTAAAAGTTAAAGGAACGAAGGTATCCCAAGTGAAGGAGGGAACTATTACAGATTAGGGAAGGGGAAGATGTAGAAGAGTGTGGAAACCAGTTTTGATGGATGAAAGATTTTCTCATGAATAAGGTTACCTTGAACATAAAATGATGCCTTTGTTAACCAAAGTCTGTTTCCCTAGATCATCAGCAAAAGCTACAGACCTTCAGGAATGAGAAAGAGAAGGGAAAGAGTACATCATTTGATAAATGACCTTTATATTTCTGAAAAGGTTTTAAGAAAAGGCTGGTGCTTTAGGAAAAAACTGGTAACATTCTTTGAAAAAAAAAACAGGATTATGGTTAAAAGTTTTTACCTAAGCAGGTTTAAAAAAGATACTTATATTTTCACAATATTAATGGCTGGTTTCACCTGGGAGAATTGAAATTGCCCAAAGTTGATAAGGTACAAAAAAAATTCTAGAGCGAGAGCAAACACACAAAAAAAAAATTGGGCCACAATTCAACAAAATCTACCTTCAATGACATTACACAAAATAATAATTCCAAAGCCTCCATCCAAGCTAAAGTCTTAAAAGGAATAGTCCTGTGTCTATCATACAATAACCCTTTCATAAATGATCCATCAAAGCAAGCCTAAGGTAAATGTAGTGATTTCAGATCAAAACAAGGAAAGGGTAATACATCTAAATAAAGACTTCTGTAATATGAATATCTGTAATTAGAAAAATTTATAGAACACATTGATAATTCTGTTACTAATAGACAAAGTTTGTGTAAATGTCACTACAAGGTGTCAATTTATAAAAACATCTGAAATTCAGGTGGATAATCCTCTTAAAGTGCTAAAGATTAACAAATACATTCTATCTCTGATCAACTACATTAATGCACAAAATATATTAAAAAATGTATCAGATACAGAACTCTAGGCTATAGAAGTCCTCTGATGTGGCAGAACACCTAATTCAATTAGAGAATATGCACAATATGCACAGGTGAAATGTACACACACACTCATCCCAGTGGAAATTGGAAACGTAACTAAAGATAATACAGAGATGCTGAGTAAACAGCTTAGAAAATAAAAGACCCTTGACCAAGACATGTGATTAACCCTTGTGCTCCAAAAGCAGTGTAATTTGCAGTAGTAATATTTTCAAGTTTTTATTACATCCGTAAAAATTTAAGTGGTATCTTCTTAGTATGTCTTTTTCATATAATCAATTAATAATAATGTGAACTGAACTTCTTTTAATATTATTAAGTGCACTATGTAATGCCTGTCAAGACTAGTTTAAGGGTCATAAAAAGAAATAAAAAATTGTGATGGATTTTTTACGAATTATGCTAAGAGCTCTAAAAACAGTATTTCAAACACTGAACATTAACATATGGATTCTGCAATGCTTAAACTGCCCTAAATGAAGGAATTGACTAATATGAAACAATCAGATTCACTAAATAATGTGCAGTGTAACATGAAGGTCCTGTATTTGACCCTACCAGTAAAATTGGTCCACAACAAGGGAAAAACTATTCCCCAATAACTTCTGGAAGGGACATATCTTGGGTACATTCTACACTGTTTTCCTAAAGGACTTCAAGCCAGAAAGACAACTGTATAAGAACCTAACTCCTTAATAGTGTTGTACAAATAAAATAGGACAAAAGAAAAAAAAAATATAATTTCATAATCCCAGGGCCTCTTTTACTGGGCTCCTGTGACCTTCAAGGCTGTGCTCCAAGCAGGAGCATGAAAATGATAGGCTCCTTTGGAGTGATATGTTCCTAGATGAGGTTGTACTCCTTTTCATCCACTGACAAGATAAAACCTCACTGAAGGTGACTCATTATTTGCAATGAAAGCAGAATCTGGTAACACCCATTAAAATTACATACATGAGATTACAGTATCAGAACTTTCAAAATGTTTACAAAAAACTATGAACAGTGACCAGATATCAAAGTACAGTTCCTCCATGTATACAATAAGCATATAGCAAAAATCAACATCTGTAACTGCTGATATCCCTTACATTTTATTTGAATCAATTCCAAAAGTGTAAAAAAAATGAAGGTAAGCTTGTTCTTATGTGACATGCTAAAAGCTATCAAACTGCTTGCTTTTGCATGCTCCAGACTGTGCTAGTTACCAGATAATCATTTAGCAGCCCAACTTACGTATATCATATCCTACTCCACCGCAGATGGCATGCCATTCATAAAATAAATGTGCCCAGAGACCATTAAACATTGGATAAATGAGCCTTAAATCTGACAGAAAAAATTCTGATATTCAATTGATAAAATGTGTCAAAATGTGTACAGTGTGTCTACTCAACTTCCAGGAAAATTGGCATTAAAGTGTATAGTGGCCAAACTAGTAAATCTTTAAAGGAGAGGATTCAATAACATAAATATTCTGTAAGGGCAATGACTACTGAATCAGGCACAATTTTCAAACAAGTACGAAATTATTTCTACCTAATAAATCAAGAACAGTCAAAACTTTCATGCCCTTGTGTCTCACTTACAGATAGGATGACTGTACAAATCCTCTCTTTTCAAAGTTACCATTAATATGAAGCAAAATAGAAGTAATTATAAATAAGGTAATATTTTAATTAAATGGCTATAAGATATTGATTATATTAAGAAAGGTAGAGGGTAAGGTCCCTTACACTTCACCCTACCCTGTATGGTTAACCAATCTTTGTTCCTAAGGTCAAAAGGTCCACAAGCAATCCAAGCACTCACAGGTATCTTCAACTACTCCTGGCTTCACAATAAATTCCCAGGTTCCACAATAAAATCCCAAATATCTGGAAACTTGCTAACACAATACCCATCCTGAAAACCTCCAAGCCCCCTAACTCCCCCTACTACCATATATCACTACTGTCAACAATATCCGAACTCCTTGAAAAACTGATTCACATCAAAATCATACAAGAACTCCCACTCTCACACACACAGCATGGCTTTAGGTCAAATCGCTATACTACTATACTGCACACAGACCTCACATAATACATCCTGGACAGCTTCAACCAACTACAACCTCCCCACCTCCTCTCACACTGTATTAGTAGCAACAGATGCCAACAAAGCATTTGACACTGTTCCAGAACACATTCCGATACAAAAAAATAATTGGCACCACCCTCTAGAAAAATGACAAAAGAGGTTAACCAATTTCATAAGTGGTCGACCAGCCAAAGTCATTCACAAAGTCTTCATCTTCAAAAACCTCAAACTCTACAAGAGGTTTCCCCGAGGAGCAGTTTTTTCTCTAACCCTTTTCAATCTCTTCCTGCGTGACCTCCTGGAGGCCACACTATGAAAGTCCTCTCATTTGTAGATGATCTTACAATCACATCATGGCATCCTGACACCACCCAAGCAACAACAGAAATGCAACAAGTCTATATCCCCACAAATATACACAATCGCCCACTTAACCCTGGACAGGCTCAAATCCAACCTGCAACCTCCCAAAACCCTAAATGGTCAACCACTTCCACTCAACAGAACTCTAACTATGTAAGTAGTAAGTGAGATTTACTCACCATGCCACAAACATCAATCAAAGGCCATAAACAAACTCAACACCCTAATAAAACTTACTGGCACTGGATTCGGACAAGGAAAATCATTCTTAACCATCCTCTACACACAATTCATACAGTTCACCCTAAACTACACCTCACCTACCAGGTCATCCACCCTATCAAAAGCAAATATATAACAAAACTGCAAACCACAGAAAAAAGGCCCTTAGATCAATCACTGGGTGCCTAGCCACCACAAAATTTCAACACCAGCACTAAATAAAAACACTTCCAATACAAACTCATCTCAATATGCTAGGCACCAACTTCTTTACAACAGAACTTGATCCCTCCCATCCCAACAACAACATAATCAACCACCAAAATTTGAGCAGAAACAAAAAACGTACCCCTGCTTCACAACTTCAGCAACCTATCCTCACAGATCCATCCCCCCATCAGACTCACATCCACTTGAAACTATACTCCCCAGGCATGTACAAGTCTCATTTTCTCCTCTGTACTATCTCTGGACATCATTCATCTCCGTAACACTACAAACACCAATTCAACTTATCACGGGATCTGTCATGTCCAAGATGTAACTTTCAATCTGAAGATGCTAAAAACTTACTCTTTACTTGTCCTGCACTCACCTCATATAACAAAAACACACTCATCGCCTCACTGTTTGACATGCTGTCCTCCCTGGTGGACTTGGCCAGCTTCATATGTACTGAGGGAGTACTGGGGGTTAACCATGTTCATTTTTCACCAAGATAAGAAGGTCTCTGACATCCCAATGATTGTTGGACTGCTGTCTGTTATGTAAAGATGGGATCTGAAACAGGTTTGCAAAGAGAGGAGCTTGTCACTATTTCTTTGCATTTGGGAGAGTAGGAAAAAAAGAAAGCTGGATAGGATCTACAAAAGAAATTCTTATAAATTCGGATTTAAAATGTTAAAAAAATTATGTCCTGAAAAATGCACAAATGAAACATTATAAACTATCTTCAACTATAACATTTATAAAAATAAAAGTTTGAAATTAAGACGGAGAGTCTCCTTTAATGATGAGGAGCATATCTGCTACAGAGAGGCAGGGTAAGACACTTGCACAATACAAAACCAGGCTGCTGCATGGTGACTGGTACTACATGGAGCCTGTCGCAAGACAATTGTCTCTTTCAATTTTTGGGTTACACTGACATGATTATTCCAGGTGCAAACTCACTAACATTCTGAGGGAAGCAGTTTAAAAAACGGCTCACAAAAATCCAGAGGGAAGCAGTTTAAAAACATCTCACCAAAATCCAAAAGGGATAGATACAGTAAAATCATTTGCCCTACAATGACCACATCTTTCCACTGCTTTTTGTCTTCGAACTACAAAAACTTGCACTGGTTTATAGTTATGCTGTGCCACTGTATTCTATCTTAAACCAATTACATTATCTGAAAAAGATTAAATGTTCAACAAGATTTTAGCACTTAAGTGTTAATATAATTGATTACCACAAACATTTCATGATTTTTCATCATAAAAACATGCATGCAAAGATATGATGATGTTCAACTAAATCAAAAAAAATTTAAGCACAGAGCATTTCAGTAACTGTACCTGCTGAATATTTACTTACAAGTGATCTTCAGTATAATAAGCAACACCCATAATCTTCCATATAAGGAGCAATACCAGTGATCTTCAGTGCGATACAATACCAATATGAAATTTTGGTTCACACTGAACATATGATCTAATTGTGGATACAATGAAACAGAACTTCAGCATGCCATGTCAGTCTACCAAAGAGAGACAAAGATCAATATGAGTTTGATTAATGTAATCTTACTGTATACTTCTGATTGTGTAAATTCGATCTGCAAATCAGAATCACAAAAACTAAAAATATGAATCGTAACTAAAAAATAATCATTTCTATACAGAATACTACCTAAGCTAATATAAAGAGAAACAGGATATTCATTTAAATATAACAATAACTACTAAACTACAGAAGTACTATGTATCACATTTTGTGCCAACATTTGAATAACTATATTCATTGTGTAATCACTATGCACACTGATTATTCAAGTAAACAAAAGCTATACTTAGTACACATCATGTGAAAACAAAAGGCCATGGCACTCAACAAGGATAATAGAAAATGAATCCTCCTGTTTTGCACTATTTCCTTTTTTTGGCACTTTAGTACCATGATTTTGATTATCTTGGGCCTTTATTTCCCTACAGGTCATAAAACAAGAAATCTAAACTTAACAACTACAAAGACAGATATATTCAATCCCAGTATCTAAATATATGCTATGATCCATACACAGCTTTCTGGAAAAATACTCATCCACACTCTCACTCATACATTCAATATTCAGCAGTGATTTCCTGTACCACAGAAATCTGGTTTCAGTGCAAACTCCATATATCACACACCCAATATTCTCCTATTACTCAAGATCTTGCTTAATAATTAGTAATTTTTTATGGCCTCTTAGAATTGACCCAAGTTTCACTGGAAGG
>JAUTYZ010013913.1:0-12925 GCA_032273725.1 Panulirus interruptus | reverse complement strand
TACCTCCTTCGTTCCCTTCACATCGAAGCTTTGGAACTCTCTACCTTCTCATGCCTTTCCCAATAACTATGACCTGGCACTTTCAAAAGACAGGTTTTTCACTTCCTCCAAAATTCATAAATACATTTCCTTGTCTTTTCTTTCTCCGTTTCAAAGTTCTCTTTATATGTCAATTAAGGCCCAGCCTTGATGTGGACTTTTGTCCGTGACTGGAGCCTTAAAAAAAAAAAGTAAGTGGACATGTAGGAAATGGTCAATGGCCATTATTAGATTACATATTAAGTGATAGGCATGCAAAAGAGAGACTCCTGTATGTGAATGTGCTAAGAAGGGCAGCTGGTGAGATGTTTGATCATTATCTGGTGGAGGCAAGAGTGAAAATTTGTAGAGGTTTTTGGAAAAGAGGAAATAATACGGGTGAGAAGAGGGTGGTGAAAGTGCATTTGGAAAAGGGACTTGTCTGAAGAAAATACCAGGAGTGATTGAGTATAAAATGGCTAAAGGTGGGAGTAAACAAAGCTAAGGGAGAGGAAGAGGAATGGGAGGGCCTTAAGGAAGTAGTGCTGGCATGTGCGAGAGAAGTGTGTGGCACTTAGAATCATCTGCTGTGTCAACAACAAAGGTCATTAGCGAAAAGTGTGTCGCACAAGGTAGGTGGGATGTGGGTAGATGAAAAAAGGAAGTGAGTGGTGAGATGATGAAATACAGTTGCTAGTGTAAGAGAAAAGAGACGTGTATGGGCAATACTTATAGGGAAGGAATGCAATTAATTGGAAAATGTACAAGAGAAAGTGGCAGGTGGTCATGGTGAAGATGTAGGCACTGAAAAAGAGGGCAAATGACAGTTGGGGTAAGAAAATATCAGCTTCTGGGAAAATAAGAAAATGTTTTCAAAGGATGTTAATACTGTGAGAAGAACAAGAGAACAAATGAGAACATTGGTGAAGAGGACAAATGGGGAAGTGGTAATAGGCAGTGATGAGGCAAAAAGGACATGGAGTGAGTACTTTGAAGGATTGCAGAATGGGTTTGATGACAGGATGGCACATGTGGGGTGCCTGGGTCAGTGAAGTATGCGAAGTGAGAGTGTCATGGCTACTGGTTTGGTTAAGAGAGAAGCAGTGAAAGCCTGTGTCTTAGATGAAATGTGGAAAGGCAACTGGAGTGGATCATATTGCAGTTGAATTTTTTATGAAAGGGTGACTGTATTGTTGTTGTTGGGGTAGTCAAGATTTTCACTGTATGTATGGATCATGGTGAGGTGCCTGTGTATTGGTAATATGCATGTATAGTGCCACTGTATAAAGGAAAGGGGAACTAAGGTGAGCGTTTGAATTACAGAGGTATAAGTTTGTTGAGTGGACCTGGTAAGTTGTATGAAAGAGTGGTGACTGAGACGGTGGTGGCATGCACAGGGCATCAGATTGGGAAGGAACAATGTGGTTTCAGGATTGGTGGAGGATGTGTGGATTAGGTGTTTGCTTTGACAAATGTGTGTGAGAAATACCCCAAGAAACAAAAGGCTCTGTATAGATCTGGAAAAAGCATATTATAGAGTTGATAGAGATGCTTTGTGAAAGGTGTTACAAATATATGGTGCAGGAGGTAGGCTATGAGAAGCAGTCAGGAATTCTTATCAAAAGAGTAAGGTGTGTGTAAGAGTAGAAAGAGAGGAGGGTGAGTAGTTCCAGGTGAAGCTGGGTCTGCAGCTGAGGTGTGTGATGTCAACATGGCTATTTAATTTGTTTATGGTTGTAATGGTGAGGGAGGTACATGTAAGGGTCTTTGAGAGAAGGGCAAGTATGCAGCTGGTTGTGGGTGAATGGGCCTGGGAAGTGAGTCAGCTGTTGTTTGCTGATGACATGTTGATGGTAGTAGATTCAACTGGGAAACTGCATTAGTTGGTGACTGAGTTTGGGAGAGTGTGTGAAAAGAGGAATTTAAGAGTAAAAGTGAATAAAAGCAAGGTTATTAGGTTTAGTAGTGGAGAGAGACAGGTTTGTTGAGGTGTGAATTTGAATGGAGAAAACTTGGAGGATGTGAAGCATTTAAGATATTTGGGAGTGGACATGGCAATAAATGGAACCATGGAAGTGGAGGCGAGTCATGGGGTGGGTGAGAGGGCAAAGGTTTTAGAAGCATTAAAGAATGTGTAGAAAGAGAGGTTACTATCTGAGAGGATGAAAATTGGATGTTTGAAGGTATAGAAGTCACAACAATTTGTATGGATGCAAGGCATGGGCTGTAGATGAGAGTATACGGAAGAGGGTGAATGTGTTGGAAATAAAATGTTTGCTGACATACATGGTATAATGAGGGTTGATTAAGTAATAAAAGGGAAAGAGAGAGAGGTATGGTAATAAAAGCATGGTTGGGAGAGCTGAGGAGGGTGTGCTGAAATAGTCTGGACATATGGAAAGAATGAGTGGAGAGAGGTTGACAAAAAGGATACAAGTCAGAAGTGTTGGGGACAAGGAAAATGGGGAAGCCAAATTGGAAATGGAAGGATGGAGTGAAAAACATTTTGTCTGCTTGGGGTTTGAACATGCAGGAGGGTGAAAGGCATGCTTGGGACTGCTGTTTATTTCATGGTTCTTCTTCTTCCAGGAGGCCTTGAGGTATGGGTGTGATATATTTTTCTGATAGACTGTACTGTGGCAGATCAATGCCTAGTAAACAGAGGTCCTTCCAAATCTCTAGGAAAAAAAAAGCCTTGTCCAAAAACTATTTTCACTGAGCTGATGTCCTCTTGGGTTCAAGTCCAATGACAACAGAGGCTCTCTTCTTGGATTGGAATCACTGGAACCAGATTTTCCTTTCCCCAGTTCATCCTCTGGGCCAAGTTCTCCTCAACTGGTTTTCTCTTAGGGTTTAGTGATGCTGGTAGCCCCAAGATGGGACAACCAACCCTGGTGCCAGAACCTCCTTCAGCTTTGCCATGTGCCTCAGTTGATTCTCTGGTTCTTCTCGACCACTATCGGTCATTTTGTTGGACCACAACCTTGAAGACCTGCGTTCTGAAATTTACATAAGTGGTTTTCTCAAATATATCTGGTGTAAAGGTCTGGAGAATGCTTTACTGAGGATCTTTATATAACATCTGCTATTCTACTCAAAGACAGTACTAATCAGCTTAGTAAACCTGTCAGGCCTTCATCGATGAATCTGAGGTCATGAATGTTTGGAATGTTTATGTTTACAGTTGCTTTCTAGATTGTTTTATGACAGTTACATAGCTAGTACTATTGCCTTTTATATGAGTGGCCTACAAGAATCCTATTCTTATGTTTTAATATGAATATGACAAGCACTTTCCGGGATATACTTCTGCGGTCTTTCATTTTGAAATGGCCAGTTGACTCTTCCCTCATGTCTAAGTGGGAGCTTTCAAAAGTCTTAGACCTTTTACTCTTATATGTTTTTTCTGGCATGTTACACCTCTCATCATGTGATGCAGCAACTTGCCGAGTATTGCGTGGTCTAGCTAGTGGTGTGGGCACACAAGCAGCCAGCTCTCAGGAGCAAAAGCCAAAGTAATACCTATAGAAGAGGGAAAGTGAACCAACATTACTCTTCTTGATCTGTGTCTATTAATGTCTAGCCTGAAGGTATGGAATCTTACCTGAATATGTTTGCAGTTGATGCAAAGGTCATGAAGGAAATGAAAAGCTTACAAGGCGACCTAAACAGACTCCAAAGTTGGTCTGAAACACGGTTGATGAAATTAAGCCTGAGCAAGTGTAAGGTAATGAGGATGTGACAAAGCAAAAGATGGGCTCAATATGATTATTACCTAGCAGGAAATAAGCTTCAGGATTCTGAATGTGAGGACTTAGGAGTCAACATCACTTCTAACCTGCCGCCAGAGTCCCATGTTGAGAATAGTTAAGGAAAGAAACTGTCTGCTGGCATATATCAGAATAGTTTTCAAGTATATGGATAAGGGAATATTAAGCAAGCTATTCATATCCTACACAAGGCCAAAACTAGAATAAGCTTTTCAGGTTTGTTCATCACATCTAAAGAAGCACAAAGAGCTCGTAGAGAATGTCCGGAGGAGGACAACAGAAATGATAGATACCAGAGTTAAGAGAGCTAAGCTACAGGGAAAGTCTGGAGGCTTTAACTTTACCCACCTTGGAAGAGGGAAGAGTGAGGGGTGACCTAATCACCACCTTTAAGTTTTTGAAAGAGACATATGAAGTAGACAGGGGAGTTCTTTGAGAGATGTAGGCATAGAGGAACCAGGGGACATAACATGAAATTAAGTAGGAAACATTTTAAAAAAGGATGTAAAGAAATACTTTTATAGTATAAGAGTGGTGGAGGAAAGGAACAGATTAACTGAGGACATAGTTAATGAAGCCAGCATACATAGATTTAAGAGGCTGTACATACGACAGTAGATTGTGTTAAAGAGATGGGGCCCCACTAGTGTAAACCTTCCTCCTCATACAGTACAAATAGGTAATTACACTTAAGTATGTGTTATTCTCTTTTCGTTTGGCCAGTAACTTTAATGTCTGCACTGTTTTTTCAGCAAAGCTATTACTTTTAGGGTAATCAGAAAATGAGGTAGTGTAGTGAATATTAAATTCTTTACAAAATTTTCTAAAGTCCTTTGAGGTATATTGAGGTCCATTATCACTGTGAATGGTATGTGGTATAACTTTCTTAGAATAGTGAGATTTATAGCGTGAAATGACAGTACTACTCACGGTATTTTGTAAAATATTAAACTCAAAATATTTACTACAGTAGTACAAAATAATTCCTGCTGCTCCACTCAAACAAATCTGCACCAGGATTTTGCCAAGGGAGCTCTGATACTTCATGGGATTACAAAGATTCCTTTGCTCTCTGTTTACAGTAAGTATCACACGTATAACATGTACTTATTGCATACTTAACTTTCCAAGTCATACCAAGCCTAAACACAAGACCTCTTGGTAATCTATGTGACTTCTAATTCTTAGTGTGTTTTGTGCATGTGTTTAATACAATCATACTGGCCCTTAGACTTTTAGATGTAGTAATTCTATTCGTTTTGTACAAAACACCATCCACATAGCCACTTCTTTCTGAAAGACCAGTATGAATGAATTTCAAGAGGGACCTGATCCTTATTCTTTGGCCAACCTTAAGGAGAGAGCATCACTGGATCACTTTTTTGAATTTCTAAGATCACCTAGTTGCTGTATCAAAATCTTCAACAGGTAAATATTTAACGCAAAAAAATCATCATCATCAGTGCCTAAGTCCTCTCTATGGGCCACTCCATTATACTTGGTGCATCATCAACAAACAGTTCTTGGCCCCTCTTATATGTGACATATGGAAAATAATTCTTTGATCGTAATAACATCCTCTGAAGCCTCACTGGGTCAGAAAGCAAAGGTCTCTTAAAGATGGCCTCCAAAGGTTTATGATCTGTTTCCAGGGTTACATCATCTCTGCCATACAAATATGAATGAAATTTTCTACCCCAAAACAATGACTAACCATTCTTTTTCTATCTGTGCATATTTATTTTATAGTCTTAGTCAGTGATTTGTTGCATGAGCAACATGCTGATCCTGGTGAACTTTTCAGGGGTCTTTTATCCTGACAACCCAGACTGGGCCCAGGCTGTTAGGTTGGATTGTTGATTGACCAAGCCATTGGAAGCTACAGCTCGCTTATCATCCACAGCCTTGCTGCTCTGGTAGTCTTTGTAGGTAATCCAGGGCACGCTTAAACTTCTCTACTGTGCATCCCATGCTGTTTCTCATGATAGCAGGCAAAGTGTTGAAGAGTTTTGGTCCTCATGTGTTTAAAGTGTTCTCTCTTTTTGTGTATATTGCACCTTTGGATTTCAGAGGTAATATTTTAGTTTAAAGTGTTCTCTCTTTTTGTGCATATTGCACCTTTGGATTTCAGAGGTAATATTTTACAAAGTCTACCATGCCTGTCACGCCAGAAGGATGTGTTAGTTGGGAACCATTCCTTCTAAGATTTTCCAGGATTTGATGATCATATACCTCTCTTGTCTGCATTTGTGGGAGTATATTTTCAGAGATTTCAGCCATTCTTGGTAATTTAGTTCCTTTGTTACATTAATATGGGCTGTGAAAGATCTCTGAACACTTTCTGTTTCAGCAATTTTGCCTGCCTTGTAAGATGTTGTTAGAATGACTTTGCAATATTCAGTTTGTGAAACAATTTGTGCCTTGAAAATATCATCATTGGTTTTTCTTCTCTTGAACTGAAAGTCTGCAGGATTCAGTGCACCATCCTTCTGCAGGAGGCAACCTTTGTTTTCTTGTGTTCGCTGAAGGTTAGGTTGTTAGACATTATTAGTTTGAGGTCTTTCATGTTATTCAACTTGTTTATGATAGCATATACGTAAGTCTCTTTGGCATTCTATACTGTTTTTGATCTCTTGATTATACCCATTCCCCATAATGTAGGAGTCGGAACTTATCCCCACTGAAAAGCATGTTATTCTCGGTTGCCCAGTTAAAGACTTCATTTATGTCTCTTTGTAGACTTTCAGCAACCTCATTTGATGTGATTTTCATTCTTATTCTTGTATCATCTGCTGAGAATATGAAAATGTGGTTCATAATTGCATCAATGTCAGACATAAGAATAAGGAACAGGATGGGTCATGTGGGGGATTATGTTTAGAAAGAAGTCTGATGGGTCATTTATCTTTACTGAATACCAATTCAAATTGCCATTTTAGAATCTCATTGATCCCCTGACAGTCCTATGTAAAAATACCTTCATCTGCTTTTAGGGGGAAATGGAATTTGTGGTCCCGGATTTGCATTTTGCATATAAGTAAAAGTATTTTGGGTTATTTCTTATCTTGTTAATGGCTTTTTCTTCTGTTTCCTGAGTTTCATATGACTTTTTAGTTTATGGTCTTTGTCCAGTAATTTGTTTCATAGATTTTATTTCGTTTGTTGGGCGAGCTGTAACTTCTTTAGAAGGTCTGGAATTCTTTTTTGCCTTCTTTAAAGTGCTTGTCTTTCTTGTTCTATCCTAGACCTTTTGTGCTGTCTTCTCGCTGGTATATGTCTGTTGCATGTTTGGAGTACCAAAGTGGTTATGTCATTTACACACTCCTGTTTTGGTACTCAGCAGGGTTTCCCACTGTTAAAGATATCTCGTACATCACATCCTCCTACTTTATCCATTTACTATTAAAACTGAAATTGCTAAATATACCTACGATATATGTGTCAGAGGTGGAGGGAACAAGAAGCGGGAGACCAAATTGGAGGTGGAAGGATGGAGTGAAAGGGATTTTGAGCGGTCGGGGCCTGAACATGCAGGAGGGTGAAAGGCGTGCACGTAATAGAGTGAAATGGAATAATGTGGTATGCTGGGGTCGACGTGCTGTCAATGGACTGAACCAGGGTATGTGAAACGTCTGGGGCAAACCATGGAAAGGTCTGTGGGGCCTGGATGTGGATAGGGAGCTGTGGTTTTGGTGCATTACACATGACAGCTAGAGACTGAGTGTGAGCAAATGTGGCCTTTTTCGTCTGTTTCCTGACGCTACCTCGCTGACGCAGGGGGTGGCGATGCTATTTCCTGTGGGGCGGAGTGGCGTCAGGAATGGATGGAGGCGAGCAAGTATGAATATGTACATGCATGTGTATGTATGTATATATGTATATATTGGTATGTATATGTATGTATTGTGCATGTATGTATATGAGTGGATGTGTCTTTCTTCGTCTGTTTCCTGGCGCTACCTCGCTGATGCGGGAAACAGGGATCAAGTATAATAAAATATAATAACCTCCGATGTTACATAAGTTCCGATTAGGTGGTTTAACTTTCAAACTTGTTTTTACTTTAATTTGGTTGTGATCAAAGTATAGGGTGTTTGAGATGGTGATGTCATACATTAGGTCCACATTATTTGTAAGATTGTCCAAAGTTATTTCTCCTGGTTTGTTTTGTTATTTGTTGACAGAGGGAAAACTTTTTGCAGTCTGAATAACTCTTTTTTGCAGCTATTTGTTTGTTTGCACCCAGTGCAGACCCCGATGTATCAACAGGTTTATTTAAATAAAATTTCTATGTAGGTGCTTTGCAGAGTAAAATGTTTAAGCTCTCTAAAACATTTTTCTTGAGCGGTAGCTCATATAAATTCTCTATTTTTCTTTAATTTCAAATATATGCAGAGGTTCATTAATAGTTGACTTATTAGGTACAAACTTAGCTCCGTCATTAACCATTCCCATGAACTGTTGGAATTCTACCTTATTAGTTGGGGATTGGAAATTACTGATAGCATCTACTTCCTTAGGATCTATTTCAAGACCTTTCTCTGTCAGTATATGCACAATATATTCTAACTTCATTTTCATAATTTTACATTTAGTTAAAACCTTCCTTAACCTAGAATCATGTTCAGCCTCGGTGGGGCCATGAACTAAAATAATTTCAACCCCCTCTAAATTGTCAAAATTTTCATGCATTCTTCTTTGATAAATTCCTGGGGTTGGACTAATACCAAAGGGAAGTCAAGGGAATCTGTATCTCCCAAAACTAGTGTTAAAAGTAAGTAGCTTGAAGGATTCTTCATCTACCTTGAATTCGACACCCTTTGTGGCATCTAACACTGAAAAAACTTTAGCATCTTGCAATATCATTGAAATTTCCTCAATGGTAGGCATTGGGTAGTGTTGTCTTTTTAGCAATTTATTCAGATCTCTAGACTCTAAACATATACTTAACTTGTAACCTTAATCCATCACCACAACACTCTATACCCATAGTCTTTTCCATACGGCAATAGCTATCTTTTGTAAAGAATGATGAACTGGGTTAATATCTGGATCAACCTGTTTATGAATTTCTCTCTCTAAACATTCTTAACCAGAAATCATATCCTGAAATTTAGCGACTAGTTCATTGTTGGCACAATTAGACTCACATGAACCTTGTAAATTGTTTACCAAGATATACACATGTAAAAATTGGTGTATATCTTGATGGAGTGAAAAGGATTTTTCACTTTATCCTTCCATCTCCAGTTTGGTCTCCCTGTTCTCCTTGTTCCCTCCACTTCTGCCTCATATATCCTCTTTGTCAACCGTTCTTCACTCATTCTTTCCATATGTCCAAACTATTTCAGCACACCTTCAGCTCTCTAAACCATGCTCTTTTTATCACCACACATCTCTCTTACCCTTTCATTACTTATTCGATCAAACCACTTCACACCACTTATTGTCATCAAACATTTCATTTCCAACACACCAACCCTCCTTCTCACAGTCTTACCTATAGCCCATGCCATGCATCCATGTAATATTGCTGGGTGCTGGGACTACTATACCTACTACTATACCTTCCAGATAACGTTCTCTCTTTCCACACATTCTTCAACACTCCAAGAACCTTCTCCCTCTCACCCACCCTATGACTCACTTCTGCTTCCATAGTTCCATTTGCTGCCATGTCCAGTCCCAGGTATCTAAAACCTTTCACTCCCTCCAAGTTTTCTCCATTCAAGCTTATACCCCAACCAACTTGACCCTCAACCCTGATAAACCTAATAACCTTGCTTTTATTCATAATTACTCTCAACTCCCTCCTTTCACACACTCTTGCAAACTCATTCACAAACTTCTGCAGTTTCTCAATCAAATCTGCCACCAGACCAGTGCTGTATCATCAAAAAGCAACAACTGACTCACTTCCCAGGCCCTCTCATCCCCCACAAACTGCAAACTCGCCCCTCTCTCCAAGACTCTCGCATTTACCTCCATCACCACCCCACCCATAAACATGATGAACATCCACAGTGACATCACACACCCCTGCTGCAGATCAACCTTCACTTGGAACTCTCCTCTCTACCTACTCGTACAAATACCGTACACCATTGATAAAAACTTCTCACTGCTTCTAGCAGCTTTCCTCCCACACTGTATATTCTTAAGACCTTTCACAAGGGATCTCTATCAACACAATCATATGGTTTCTGCAGATTTATAAATGCCATATACAGATCCATCTGTTTCTTATAGTATTGCTCACATACATTCTTTAAAGCAAACACCTGATCCACACATCCTCTACCCCCCCCCCAAAAAAAAAAAAAAAAATCTGATGCTCTGTACATGCCTTCACCCTCTCAATCAATACCCTCCCATACAACTTACCAGGTACACTCAAACTTATAACTCTGTAGTTTGAACACTCACCTTTACCCCCCTTCCCTTTATACATATTATATCATAAATATTGTTATATTATAGAAGTGTTTTGTTGAGACTCCTCCCAATGAAACAGCCTAGCTAAATTGCCTTTTCACTCATGGTGTAACCTTGATCAGGTGGAGCTCAGCAGTACTTACTCCTCATGCTCACATTTTTAGCATAAGAATAATCTGCAATGATAATTGAGGTATATTCTGGCCTCTGGAGAAGTTAGCTGGGGTTTTCATATATTTTTTGGACCTTATCTTGTCTTTCCTAAGCTAACCTAACCTATTTATGATATTGTCACCTATCTTCTCCAAGCAGTTCAGAGTCACCTCAATTATATTTAAAATATACTTGTCATCTGCTGCATCCCATCGTTGGAGACCAGGAAAGTGACTGGGAATAAACACTTCCCACAAAATGGCAAGTAAGTATGAAAGCAACATCTTGAGTACTTTTTAGAATTGGATGTTCAACGTGTTTTTACAAGACTTAAAACATCTCTGCTATACAACATACAACATGCCAGTGACCCAAAGATTATGATTTCATACAGTGTGATCAAGTCTGATCAGCAAGCAGAAGTGCCAGATGAAAATAACCAGAATATTTAGCATATAATCTTACAGATATCCACTGCATAGTTTTATACCAATTTCTTTCATTTTTCTTCTATATTTGTTTGCCATTTCCTGTGCGAGTGAGGTAGCATCCAGAACAGATGACTGTCTCTCTGAAGAAACCTCTTTTTTAACAAGAGTCTTTCTCAATTTCATGTTATGTCTTTTGGTTGTCCTATCCCTACATCTTTCAAAGAACTCTTCACTTTTACTGTCTGCATCATCAATCTAGCTTAATGATTTTATCAGGTCATCCCTCACTCTTCTCTCTTCCATGGTAGGCAAATATAGACTAATAGCATTTCCCTGTAATTCACTTCTCGTAATCATGGTGCCATCTTTGTTCTCTTCTTCTAGACGTTCTCTCTTAGTTCCTTGCACTTCTTTAGGTGTGGTGACCAAACTTAAGTGTACTCTGGTTTTGGCCTTATGTAGGATATGAACCACATGCTAAATATTTCCTTATAGACATACTTGAAAGCTGTTCTGATATTTGCCAGAAGGCAGTTTGTCTCCTTAACTATTCTAATATAGCACTCTGGCGACAGGTTAGGGACGATGTTAACTCCCAAGTCCATCTGACACACAGGTCTATTTGCTGAAAGATTTATGTGCTATGTAAGTATGTATGCAAATGTGACAAAAAAAAACACTTCCAGCACACGTCTTTACAGTTTGGCAGGGAGCAGTAGACAGTAATATTGTTAGTAAAATTTGACATTAACATTAGAAATTAAGGTAAATATAGTATGCAAAGATAAGGTACGTGACGTTTTCATAACTTCTGGTTATGCTTATTAACCCCACATTTTCCTTGATCTTTACAGCAGACTTCCCTAGTATTACCTTAAATTTGTTCTTTCGCATCTGTCTGCTATTTCCCCTATTAGCAGGACAGCATAAGGAAAAGGTAACCAAATCGTAAAAAAAATAATAAAAAAACTGAGCTCTATCCTCTGTTTCTTCGTCTGGAAAGTAATAATACTCGAGTGGATGATTTTCAGACTCTCCCCACTCATGTTTCTGCATGTCACATTTTACTACACACAGAATATGTGGGTAATACGGTAATCTTTCTCCAAATTATGCTCTGATATTCTTAGAATATTCTCCACATAGTACATTGTCATAGGAAAACAAAATCAGTGATACTTCAAAGATAGTTTTGATCCACACCGAAACTGGAATTTCACCAGGGAAAGTGTAGGGGTTAGTTAATGTAAAATTAGGTGAAGCTCCTCAACTTGATTATGAAGACGTCACCTAACCACCTGTGACAGATGACATTTATTTTATTTTTTATTATTTAGAAAAATATTTGCTTGTTGTCCTAATATTTATATTTGGTTGCAGGAAGGTTTATGTGCTTTGTACATTCAACCCAAACATATATAGTAATGTTTCATCACATTGTATAGGATGGCCTTGATTAGGGCCTCAGCTGCCCGTGCCGTCTCAGCTAACATAAAAAAAAAAAAGAATATATAGTTTGATCATAACTTTGAAATGTAAGGTACTGCTCTGTATAGCTCAACAGCTGGAGTAAGTTAAGTAAGGTACGATTTTCTTTAGTTCTAGAAGTCTTTCACATAGTTTTACATTAACTAACTCCACCTTTTTCTTGTTCTTCATAGCCCTCCCTACTAATGACTTACAAACTTGTCATGAAATAAGAAAAAAAAATTCTGATTAAGCCTGTCATGTCTTACAAAACATTACAAGTGACTTGCTTTAGTCGAAATGACCACATCCAAAAACTAAATTATTATGGTACAAGTCAGACACTTAAATGTAACTTAAGTCATGATATGCACTCTTGACTTTCTCATGCATTCAAAATTAGTCTTTCACGTTGGGGAAGTTCATGGTGGATAATCTTATTTGTGGCCGTGCTTTCTTTTTAATGCCATGTTAAACTCTGGATCATGTCTGTTAGCCTGTGCATATCATATTTGGCCAGGGTGTACATAGTGTAGTTATAGGTGTTACCCATACACAATTGGTGTGCATATTTTGCAAGCTCTCCAAAGCTCTAGCATGAAGAGTTCTAATAGATATATGACAAATAATGTTAAATATTAGAATTTAACC
>JAUTYZ010013694.1:0-12934 GCA_032273725.1 Panulirus interruptus | reverse complement strand
GATAGATAGATAGATAGATACGCGATTTACCTAGCGCTAAAGAGATAGCCTCGATTCGGGCACTCAGTTGCCCGTGCCGTCTCAGCTAACATTAAAAAAGAAAAAGCTTGTGACACATCCCCTTTAGCATGCATCTGGCCGGCGGGCGTCTGCTCACACTCTCCTGCTGTGACTGGCCGCCATGAAAACCTCCGCCGGGGGTGAGGCGGCATGAATGAGGATCATTTATGTTTCAGGCGGGGAATCGGGCAGGGGAGAGCGGTCGTGTGGGCTGCTGCTGCTCCGCTGCGCCAGATTATCCTGACGCTCTTAGGAACACGCAGCCTGGCTCACTCATCCTCCACTGGCGTCAGCCCGGGTCGCAAACTTCGGGTGGTGTATCCGTGCTGTGACAAGAACCCTTCCAAGTTTTCTGCACGCTTATGTTGAATGAAGAATACGGTTCACATTTCTATGTTATCAAAAGTACGTTAATGATGAGGGGTTTCGTTTATTATGCTGTGTCGTGTGTTGTAAGCCTGTAGAGTTTAACAGCACGGCCGGATTTACAGCACTAATTCCGCAGCATCATCGCAGTTATACAGCAACTATTCAGTGAATTATTATAGAATAACTCTCAGGGATAAGGGACTGAGACCTGTTAGCACAAGGGAAAGTCCCCCAATATTTTACATAATCATGGAATTAAGTTTAAGTAAGAAAGAGAAAGACTTTTGACAGTCTTGTGCTGTTCGAAGAAGTATCGCTGAGACCCCACGAGAGATGATCTGTGTTCCAGCAGTTGCCTGCAGGACGCTGAGCACAGTGGCCACCGCACCATGTGCTGACACCTGGTCATTTGAAGTCGTCGATCATGAGACTTTGTCTGGGGAGGTTTATCTCGCTGGCCGGCGTCCCAGGCCCACTGTATTAGTGGAGTTTTCTTATCAAGTACAGGATTGAGGGGATTTTTTCTGACATTTCTTTTATTCATCATCTCACATGAAAACTTGGGGCTTAGGTGTCAGTATGGAAACCATAAGTTGCCTGATTGATTATAAACAATTCTAATCGTCGTTCTCAAGTCAAGAATTATATATACAGAGTTTCACAACAGATTTCGGCCCTATGCTTGAACAAAATATATTAGAGATCAGAGACAGAACATGAAAAAAAATCGTGGCGTGTAATTTGTACAGAGGACCGCTGCTATATTATATATTATTCACCGCAGAACAGTCGTTACTCAATAGTCTATTCGTGCTAGTGGGAAGGAAAAGAGGATTTGTCCGTTCATATTACGCTGGTAACTATCGGTAGTGCTGCAGTCATCCACATTTCATTAAAAGTTTCACGAGAACAGGAGACAATATGGGATGACTGACATGTTACGCTTCCTGCAAGTGTATGGAGACGACATACCAGCCGACTTTACAAAGGGCACAACGGGACTTATTCATAGTTCCATTGTCAGATCTTAATATATAACATAGAAAGCCATGCCAATTACTTGTAAACTATAGCTATGAATTAGACCGTCTGTATGTATCATTTTAGTTTCATATAATGCATTATTTTATTTCCTATCCTGTATTAAGCTATGTATTATATATTATGTACTAATCTGGAAGGAGGATGAGGCAGATGAAAAGAAAATATAAGTAAGGAAAGAGAATGTATAGTATTAGACAAATCTAAAAGAAAGATAGCAACAAAGGACGGGGTTTGTAAGACATAGAGAGAGAATTTTTGAGACCTGGTTGAAAATGATAATAGAAGAGACGTGTATGCTGGTAGCGTAAGATTAGACGGAAGGAGAAAGCGGAACAATGGTGCGGGTGAGGAAGACATTGCTAAGGAAAAGATTAGACGAAGAATAAAGCTCTTAAAGAATGGAAAAGGTGGGAGGTATAGATGGAGTGGCGGTGGAACCTCTCTGGATTGGGTTTGGAAAGAGTGTAAGGAAGCATGGAATAGTGGTCAAGTGCCTGTTGGCTGGACGAAGACCGCAATCGTTCCACTGCATAAAGGAAAATAAGATAAAAGTAACTAAGACTTGTAAAGGAAAAAGTGTCATTAGCGTTGTTGGCGAGGTGTCTGGTAAGATAATGACTGATGGTGTTAAAAGGTTTAGTGACCCCCATGTTGGTGAGGAACAAGGTGGGTTTAGGGAAGGGAAGAGGGATGTGTAGACTAAATTTTTGCACACAGAGAAACTTTCAGAGAGAGTGAAGGTGTATGCAATACTTATGGATTCAGAAAAGACAAAAAGGAATACAAAGGAATTCAAACGGCAACAGACCAGTGGGTCCTTTCGAGGCTGTTTGTAGTAGTGGAAGATATCAGAAACTCACAGATTAGTTTGGTAAAAGGTGGAAGGCATACAGAAAATTCATAGAACAAAACCTGCAATCTGGTTTAAAGAGGTGCAAATAATGTTAGTCGTGGCTTTGAAGCGAAATATTTATCAAGTCTACTCTTAAACGTATCCATAGCGCTGATTTCAACCACTCTACTTGGTAAATTATTCCATATGTTAACAATCCTGATGAAGAAAAAGTGCTTCGCCTTATTCGAGGTAAAACGTTTGTCCACGAATTTGTATCTATTTCTACGAGTGAAATGAGACAAAACAAGTCTTCCGTAGCTTGGTAGATCATAATTATCAAAGCCTTTTATAATTCTGAGTAACTATTAATCATCACTTAACCTTCTCTTTTTGAAGTTAAATTGATCCAAGTCGTTTATTCTGCACGAATTGGATTTGTTTCTCAGTCTGGGAATCCCGACGCTGAACTCTCTCCATTCTGTCTGTCTTTTTTCAAGTGGGTCACCAAAACTTAACATAATATTCAAGATGGGGACGAACCAACGAAATTCGAAAGCCCCACCTATGAATCCAAGAATCATGTTCGCTCTTTCCACTGCCTTTATACACTGCTTACTTGGTTTATGGTCGCTAAAGATTATTACACCCAAGTCTTTTTCCTCATCTACCTTTGCAGTTCTACAGAATTCATATTGTAACTTACTTTTCGTTTTTCCTACCAATATATAACACTTTCCACTTGTACAGTAGATTTAGATATTCTCTAGCTGCTTTCCAGACATCCTCTTCATAATGCAAACGTATTAGTTTTATTGGTTAAACTTTGTTATATTTTTGTTCCTTTGAAGAAATTTCTAATTCAAATCTGTCGACAACTTAAAGGCACCTTTCTCTTTTCTTACGCTAAAGTCATGGATATCATTTTTAAGAACAGTAATAAGAACGTGTAATGTCTCTCCTAAGGGCAAGACCAAACAAATTAAGTATTGACTGATATTTTCATTGAAGAGATACCGATACACTTCAAAAAGTTATCAACTCTGAACTATTTTTAAGTGCATCAGATGAAGCCAGATAATCGGATAGAAACAACGAGGTGTATATTGATTTTTAATAAAGCAGATGCCACTTTCTTCCTCCATGTGTTATCAAACAGAGGAATCGTGAAGACCTGATATTCAAGGTGTTGACAACAAAAGTGTTCTCAGTAGAGGCTAAAAGCATTGGAGTATATGCATCTTACTACCGACCGTCGGATATCACACGTTTGGGATTTCTTTGACAGAAGACGAGAACAGAAGGATCACAGCCGTCCCGACACTGTGGTCTACTCTTAACTGTGTTCGTGGCAGCTGAGAGCGAGGCGTGAAATCTCTCTTCCTGGAGGTCAGAACCAATTGTAACACACTCACGCTTCGTCCATCATGTTTGATTGACAGGCGTGAGGCGTGTGTTGGAGAGTGATGACCCCTCTTCCTGGGGTCAGCGCCAGTTGGAATATACGGAGTGTGTGTCCCAGCGTCCGGGAAGGAGAAGTGTGAGGGGTATTCTGACCATTCTACTTTACCGTTAAGTACAGCTGCAGCTGCAACACTGTCACGTTTAACATCAACGTACCTGGCGACTGAGTACATGAAAGGCATGTGGTAGAGGATGTGAAGACCATTTCCTGAAGGTCGGTGACTGAGAGGTGGAGGCGTGTAGTGCAGCAGAAAAATGACGATTGTCTTCACGGAGGAAAGTACAAATTGCAGCGTTGTTGTTAAGTTTTAGTTCCATCCTATCCAACCCCTTGAGGGAGGTCTTTCCTGGCGTGTGGTGACCGTCATTCTGAGCTAGTTACAACGCCCTTACATTCTTTCTCGTCATACCAAGCACCCGGCCGTCGCCGCCTTGCGACACAGTCTGCCCAACATCCATTACATAAGAAACTCCCTCTCAGTCTAGGTGTGTGGCGATGCACGCCTCACCAGTCCATGGCTAGTGAGGCTGTATGAAGGTCGCAACTGAGGCTCGCTGTAAGAGTTTCCGGCGAGGAACATACGTAAACATTTGATTGTCTGGCACCTCGACGCTTGTATCGGTCCACTTGAAAAATGATGCACTATTGCCTGAACCGTACGTAAAAAGACAACTCATCAGATTAAAGAACTCTCTGTAAAACTGCAGACAACACAGATCGATTATATATACAAGTAGCTGTACAGTCAGATATTCAGCATGGATATCTTAATTCAAAAGCTTTTCAGACTAAGCTTTGAAACTAAACAAGTGTACGTCGTTTGGAGAGAATCAATGAATTCTGGGGAGGATAGACATCTACTCATTTTGGCTGCAGAATTGCCATTATCAACGGCTAAAAGAACAGGGCCTAGATGGGTGTGGGGACAAAGATCCCGAGCGCATTGAGGAATGTATGGAAAGAGAGGCCATTGTCTTTAAGGGCGCTGTATACCATATGGGGGCTCAACCAAAGTTCCAAGTCCGTCAGATGATTTAGGCGGGAGTGCAGCAACCAACACTGGTAGCAATAAGATGTCGGAAAAAAACCGTGTTGGATCTGTAGAGTAAACACACACGTTAGTTATAGCAAGTGTGTGGGTTCAGACGTATGTATGTATCGTGCCACAGTGTGGTTGTTCCTGTGGTAGTAGCGGGAACCTCCTGACCAGGCTCAAAGTCTTCATTTTCTTCATCGTAAGTAAGTGACTTAAGATGTCTGGCATGTTCCTCTCGAACGTCTTGAGTATATCGATGCCTGAGTATGTACTTACGTCCCCTTATGTGCTGTAATACCCTACACGGTCCTGTAGATTGTGGAGCTAAGGTTCTTTAGCATTACCAGATATCCTTCTTTAATCTGTTTACATCTAATTACCTTATTTCTAACTTGCTTGAACTGTCGTGTCGCTTCAACTAGTTCTTTGTAATTATTTGATGTGCGCGTTGAGTCCATGAAAACTACATAATTATCAGTATTATACATCGTACTTGGTCTTGACATGATTATGTCACGAGGAAACCTATTGTCAAATACATACAACGCGTAAAAAGGGGGAGGGTATCTCGTATGGTATGAAGAATTGATTAATAGCACTGTGAACGTCCGAGATACATTCATCTCGCTGATCATTCTGAAAATGAATAGTTTCTCTAAGTGTATCTAAAACCTTACGATTCAGTCTCTCTGGTAACACTGCTAACTCTCCGCTGTAGTATTAGTCTTCTTTACATTACATTTTACATACAACTCTCCCATAAATTCACCACTGACTTCTCCTCCATTGTCTGTGACCGGTACTCATGGTGCATTACGATGATCCAAAGTTCTTTCTTTAAATGCCTTTACGAATGACCTAGCAATCTTGACTTGTACTGGAAGTAGTTCACAGGGTCCAATAAACGCATAGTATAACTAACTGTAGAACTGTACGAGCAGGTGCTCTTAGTTGCATTTCTCTTTACAAAACATCGTCCGGTATGAGAGACTCTATAACTGGAACTGGAGGCTTAATCAATAAGTTAGGGGTTTTCTTACGTAGATATATTACAACAGGTAACCATACTGGGTCATTCTGTTGCTTTTCCTTTAACTATTTTGTCCAGAACATGGCTTGATGATTGGGCTACTTTCCGTGACAAGGCATCTGCTACAACATTCTGTTTCCGAGCTGTGTATCCCAAAGTTGGAATGAAATCCTGAATAAGTAATAACCATCTACCAAACCTGCCCGTTGGGTTTCGATTTCGAAATAACCCTACCACTGGTTGGTGGTTATTTTACACGTGGACTGAAATGCATGAGCGCCTAGATTTAAGCTAAAGCTTCTTGCTCTGTGTATGTATAATTTCTTTCTGCTTTATTTAACTTTCGACTATCGTGTACTATGAGGTGTAAGCGTCCTGCTATTCTTTGCATGAGTGCTACTCCAATTTCCTTTGCGCTTGCATTTGTTACAAAAACGATTGGTTATGAGAGTCTAGGAACGCCAGGAAAAGTGCAGAAATGAGTGTTTGCTATAATGTGTCCTTGGCCTGTTGCTCTGCATCTCCCCAGTAAAAAGATACATTTTTCTTTCTAATTCTGTAAGGGATGATACTCTGGTGCTAAATACCTTCACAAATCATCTATAGAACCTAGTTAATCCTACAAATAATCAGATCTCATCAGGATTTTTAGGTTTAGGGAATCGTGATACCTTCTCATAATCTGGTAAAACTCCTCTTTCATTCACTACATGTCCTAGATGATATATTTTATTACTTAGAAACTTACATTTTGACAACTTAACCCTTAAAGTCGCCTGTTGTATCTGCTTCAAGATTACCTCTAAATCTCTCCAGTCAATACAAACATCCTTACTTATCATCATAGCGTCATCAGTGAGGGTTTGTCCAATCAAACTTCGAAGTATTGTCTTGAACCGTAAAAATGTTATGGAAGAGTTTGTTCGTCCAAAAGGCATCATTGTAAACTCCCAGTACCCTGTTGGAGTGATGAGCATAGCGGTTATTGGCTTTACCGGCTTCATACATAAGTGTCTGCCAAAAGCTATGTAACGAATGGAAGGTGGAAAATATCTTATCAATCCCCAAAACTTAAATTGGGTCCGTGAGCACAGGTAATGGGATCGAACAGGTATGGTGGCTTTGCTCAATTGTCTGTAGCGTATCACAGGTCTCCAAGTTCCATTTTTTTGGGGGGAGCTAAGATTAGAGGAACGTTCCTCTGGGAGCTGCCAGGTCGATTGTGGTAGACGATAAGCAGGGACGTACAATAGGACGTGTGCCGGGCTGTTGTAGTGGAACGAAATGTGAAATATGATAGTTAACCATAACGGTTCTCCCTCCAAAGCTCCAGTATTTCTATAATCATTTAATATTCTCAGTAGACCTGGAGTATGTTGAGTTAGTTTTATATTAACATCATCAAAATCTATGGAGCGCTGGAGCCGTTCCGTTGGGGCAACTTGGGTGGAACAAACTATGTCGTCACTATCAACATTTCCAAGTTCTCTGACCGACGCTTGGAATATGGAAAAGTCAGCTACATATGTACCCTTGGACAAGTAAAGATCCTGTAACAATCTGCTGGCCAGGTAGAAAGACCGAATTCCATTTTCTCGTCTCATAGAGTGTAGGTTCCCTACACCTGTATGTACATATATTTCTCTTACTCTAATTGAACCTAGTCCGGCACTGACAAGTTTCACTTCTACTCGCGTTAAACTATTTTCAAACTCGTTTATATTCCGAGTTAGAATTTCCTTATGTTTCTCAGGTTGATTACTGGTCATATGTCTTGGCTCCCGCTTCTCTTGTAAATCAGTGAGTGAAGTACTTAATAAGCACGAGTGACTTTGACGTGCCCGTTTTCTTACTGGTAGAAAATGGGATACTCTAGAAAAGTTCGTGGGGTAACATAATTCTAGATAAATTCACTGTATAAGTCAACATAAGAACTATACATCCCTTGAGCAATTATGGTCCACTCAGGAGGCTAGCATTCTGCTGTAAACTCTAGCACTGTAGTGCTACGCATTAGAATATCCCCCGGAGTTAATTCGTTCCAATATGTAGCACTTCATATTTTTTATCTTATTTGCCACTAGTAAGCGAAGTGACATTTCATCTAAAATCTTGAATTAAACGATACCTAGAGATCACATGTCCCTAAATCCCTTGGACAATCTTTTGATACATTCTAATTTCATCAATTTAGGTTTTGCTCCAATATCTGCTGTGACTTTTAAAGGCATACCATTTTCTGCTGAATGTAACGGACCTAATATGATTCAGTATAATATGATTTTTATTTTCATCATTTGCACAATGATCTTCTGTCACTTCATAGGGGTTTACTAAGCTATTAGCTGTACGTCGTCAGTCTGTTGTGGATCCTGCTCTAAGTTGGCAGAATTTGAGACTGATTTGGAACCTTCCTCTGGGGTGTGGTGAAGGTTGATTGAATGGGATGTGTGAGAGGAGCTTGCCTCTACACTGTCTGGGGAGATACTAGCATTCCTCTGTCTGAAGGCCTCCTTTGACAGGGGCGAGCTTGAAGTTGTCCACAGTCCTTCGTGTTGCGTGTGTTTGTCCTGTTGAAGGACAAGTATTTGTAAGAGGATTGTGTGGTTGGGAGCTGTGGTGCAGCACGTGTGGGCTGTGAAGGTGCCAGAAATGAACATGCACACATGTAGTGCTCTAGTTATTAACAGTGAAATCATATGTTGTGGTATAGGTTTATGTAGGTACTGCGTGGGACAAGTACGTGAGTAAATATAATTCTGGAGGTCTGTTGGTTGTTCCTTTCTTGGGCTGCCCTGCGGAATACTGAGTGAATAAGTAGGGTGTAGAGCCGGAGGGAACATATACATTAAGTTCCGTAAAGTTAGGTAGATTCCCACCATTAACAGCTGCGTCAGGAGTCGTAAATCCAACATGTTTACAAATTCTAGATATCTAGTGGGTATATGTGGTCCCTAACTTAACAATACTCTCATCTTTGACCTTTTCTCTCACTTTAGGTGGAGCTGCTTTCAACACAAAGTCCATGTAAGAAGATATACCATGAAATTCAGTGAAAATCTCTAACTTCTTTCAACATTTACTAAGAAGTGTTCTGCAATACCTGCTTTAATGTGATTCATAGACTGCCAATCCTGATTTACAGCAATAATCATTTGGCCCCCGTTGTGGCTTCCATTAACGACATCTTTACAATTATCGCCGTTGCATCTTCTCTCTTGTTACGTCTGAGATATTCCATGCAATAATATTGAGAGCTCTCACATTTAGTTATCTTTGCACAGTCACCAGACTAGCATTGCCAACCTTTATACAGCTCTTGGCTTCCCCATACGTAGTCAGCGTCTGTTCGAGCTTTGCCTCCCTCTGAAGCGAGGCTTACAGCATCTGTAAACCATACCTCTAAATATTTACATTTCCCCTTAAATAGGATATTTGTATCATCTTTATGTAACTGTGCTAACCTATGAGTTGTCTCTGGATTAGCTATTATGACAACACTTTCCTTCCTACATCTCATATCCATATTCACATTGAAAATATTTTGACATCATATACCAGTTTGCAGTCGTGTAGATGCGAAGAATGTCAGGTGATCGGCAAGCGCAGGAATGCCAAATGGGAGGCGCTCAGAGCACTTACGTATGTCAACTTGGGGTCCACACTCTAAAGGAAACAGGGACTCCTTGGAAAGATGGCGTCGTCAATGACCTAGTACTTTTAATCAGGAGTGACGTGGTAGCGTTGGTCCAGGAGGGGTGGGTGCCCTGGAACGGCGGGGATGTGATGACGTCACCCTGGCTTCAGCGTTGGCAACTGCTGTAAGGCGATAACAACCCTGAAACTGCTCCTTACCTGTGAGGATGTTGATTGCTGAGTGTAAGTGTTGGCGTAACAACTGTCACAGAAGCGCCAGGGGTCACTGAGCTATACTGACGACCACTGGTAACTGGTATAGTGAGAATACACCGGAGTACGTCGTTGACGCTGAGAATACTGAAATGGTTCTTGTCACAGCGCTGTCCACCAGAATGTCAGAACTCTTCAGCGATGGTCGATGAGGGATCTCTTGAGAAACTAATGTTTCAACAAATATGTAATCCCAAGAGAGCCGGGAAAATACGTCCGCCCTCGTCAGTTTTCTGGTTATAATTGAACTGATCAGGCCACAGAGACAACTTCCGATTTCTTTCCTATTAAGATATCCTCTAAGGAATTTGTATTTTCTAATGCGATATTCATTCCTAGTTTTTTAGCAAGTTTCACACACATTTCTCCTGCACATGTATGCACTGCTTCCCTAAATACCTCCAGTTCTTCGCCCACTTCCCTGGTTTCGTTTACTTCCACGTTTTGCCATTCTTCACCCAATCTCACACAAACTACTTTTCCCCAGCTTTTCACTTACACCAGACTTTTCCCACCCATATCATATCCTCTTTTTCTTAAACCTCTGCAATCTTTTCTCCCTCGCCTCCACCAGAAAGTGATCAGACAACCCACCAGCTGCCCCAATCAGCACATTTACCTTCAAAAGTCTCTCTTTAGAAAGCCTATCGAACATACATAATCCAATAATGCCGGTCACCACTAACCCCACTCATGCATGTATAATTGAGTATGTCCCTCTTTTTAAACCAGGTATTCCCAATCACCAGCACTTTCTTTTTTCAGCACTCAACTCCGCAAGCTGTTCACCATTTTTATTCACACAGGGTATCCATCTATGCCCTCAGCTTGCACATCATCCTACCTTACATTCAAATCACTCATCACTAATACTCGATTCCTAGTATCAAAATTGCA
This sequence comes from Panulirus interruptus, assembly GCA_032273725.1. NCBI lineage: Eukaryota > Metazoa > Arthropoda > Malacostraca > Decapoda > Palinuridae > Panulirus > Panulirus interruptus. The sequence goes on along the minus strand of JAUTYZ010013694.1, from coordinate 2,292 downwards.
TACACATTTATTCAGCTCCTCCCAAAATTCTGTCCTTTTTTCCTTATTCCTATAGTTACCAGGTACATCAGCACTAACACACACCTACCCCTTGCAATCCACTTTAATTTTCATCCACACCATTCTGGGGCTCACTGCCTTACACTCTTTCATACATTCTCACAACTCCTTCGGCAGGAGTGCCACCGTTTCCTTCGTTCTCGCCCTCACACTAACCCCTAAGGACATTACCCTAAGGACATTCCCAAATCATTCTTCCCCCTTTCCCTCGAGCTTAGTTTTACTCAGATGCAGAACATCCAGCTTCCTCTCCCCAAGCATCCTACCTGTCTCTACCTTCTTCTCATCCTGGTTATATCCACGCGTGTTCAGACACCCCATCCTAGGACTTCGAGGAGGATACACATACAAGTGTATGTGTATACATATCGCAAACCCGATATAGCCATGACTGGGGCATACAAGTGTCCGTAACGTCTCAGCTACCCTACAAACAAAAGAATAAACTCTAGAAATAACATTAATACTTCAGTTAGTCATTATAAGATCAAAGGCACTCACACTGACACTTCATTTAAGTCATTATATGATCTAAGGCATACTACATTATACGCGTAACTCAAAATTGATAGCATATGGTTAATTTGAATTTTTTGATAAAGCAAAAGAAAGAAATTTCACAGTTATATAGAGAAAACGATTCTTAGGAAGATCTTGCGCTTGTGTTGAATCAGCGGACTATTTATCATTGCCGTGTAAATACACGAAAAAAAGGAACGCACTTTGCATATTTTAGCTAAACCTGAGTTCCGTTAATAATATATGCACCGTTAACCCTCTTCGCTCCAGTAAGATTCAACGGGAGAATCGCTCTCTCTGAACTAGTTTGAGCCGCCACTACTTGGTCACGTCGCACTACTTCTCTGCTGTTCAGGGGACGCCCGAGGGAGACATTTTTAAAAGAACAGCTTCACGACACTTGCTAAAAGGCATTTCTGTGATCTGTGGGGCTGGAGACCTTATCTTTTCGTTTACCAGTTCACGTATGTTCTTATTGATTACTTTATCATGATTACGATTTACAACATTATTACTGCTTAGATAATATGTGATCATCATCGTCGTTATATCTTCACTCTCATCATATTATCATATGATTAATGACAGAAGGAATTATATCATGAATTCTAAACCGAGTATAAGTTTTAGATCAGTTGGTATGAATTTTATTCTGCTGGAAATTGTAGACTATATTATATTGGGTCTAACACTACACTCTTCAGCAGGATGACTAACTGGTGCCAATTCAATCCTATTATCATGTAGAACTGGCCGAGTAAGTGAAGCTGCCTCAAGTATAGTGTATGTATAACAAGTGGAGGAGATAGTGTATAGAAATGTACTTAAACTCTGAATAATCATTATCGCGTTTTCTGTACTTATGTCAAAAGATTATAGTCATTTGCTGCTGTGGAATCGCTTGTGAATTTGTAGTGTCTGGAAAAGAAATGTCACTCGTTATCCCCATTTCCATTCTTCTCCTCGCTAGTACTTACGGTATGCAATGAGACAACTGGCTTAGGTCACTCATAGATGTAATTAAACAAACAATCTTGGGCAAGTGGCGGCAGAGGTCCATCTTCGAAGTTCTGCCTCCCATTAGTGAGTTACTTCCTGACGCTGTTCAGTCCTATGACCATTATTTCTTTCCGTGCGCTTAGTCAAGTTGTCCATCGCTGTCTCATCATTCTCCTTCTTGGTAACTTCGCCAACCACACTCTGATGGCTCCTTGGGAACAATTGGTGGTTGTTAAAAGACATGGATCAGCCAAGTAAACATCACTGCAGCATCTGCACAGGTTATCTTTACAGTGATCATGTATTCCTTGGCCGGTGGTAATGTCAGTTTGTAAGTGGATGCAGACATAGAGAGACGAGGAGGAGGGAAACAAGGGTGCTTTCCTTCCTTTGTTAACTCGCAGACAACAGAGCTCTCCAACTCCCTCCTTCTCCTTGACCGTAAAAATTCAGGCGTTACTAGAATTTCAAATTTGTAATGTGTATTGCGTCGGGCTGCTGATTTTTGGATGTTCTCCCAACCGTTTTCGGATTTAACTCGAACGTCATGATGCGCATGCACACCGTGTGGATGTTATACACAAAGTGTTACTACGTTGCTTTTCACATCGGATGATCAACATATGTATATATATATTTTCTTTTTATGTTGAAGGCTCCAGTCACGGACAAAAGTCCACATCAAGGCCAGGCCTTAATTGAAATATAGAGAGA
>JAUTYZ010013583.1:0-12944 GCA_032273725.1 Panulirus interruptus | reverse complement strand
GTATAAAAATAATTCTTTCCAGCCATCAGAAGTCCTTCACACTCACCACAGTAATTACTTTCCGATGTCCTCTCTTACGAGTTTCTCGTGTCTTTTCTAAACCTTTTCTTGTGTCTCTAGAATCCACTTCACTCCCTTACCCACGAAAGAACGAAAATCAGGTCCATCCAAGCACTGAACTAGTACCATTTTAATTCTACGTGTATTTCTAAACAACACAAAACAAACTGTGAGCGGTTTCACAGTCTTTATAAGCCGGAAATTCACCTCATTTGAGGTAATGTTGGTGTGGTCACATCATGCGACGTTGCCTTAAGTCATTATGCAAATTGCTGCAGATATACATATGTGCATGTGCCTCCATTTTGAAGAGTGAACATATACTTTTTAACAAACACTCACACACACACACACACACACACACACACACACACGTGTTTCAAGAGGTCCTGAGAGAGACTATATGCACTGACCATCGTATCCCATTTCAGGTAATGGACCAGACTCCAGTTACGTCTCACTGTCGAGGTATGTCTAACAACATTACACGTCTACCTGGGTGTAGTGCATCAACATTTTCGTGGTTAATTTCTCAGTCTGTGTTGACGGCTTGATCTTGCCGTGTGGGGGATGGCGTGCATGTGTGGGTAGGGCACTCCGGGGTCCCTCTCATAAGGACCACGCGCCCTCCCTAACAGTATGATTAAACGTTGTTTAATTTCTGACTAATTGTTTGAGTCATGGTCGTGAAAGCAGCGAGGGGGGAGACGAGTCGTGCTTTATAAATACACATTTAATATTCTTAAGGATTCATGAGATTCATATATATCTCAGCTACAGTCATGTTAAACCGTTGTATGTATTATATTCCATCTCCCCTCGTGTTTAACCTCTCAAACACCATCTGGCGAATCAATCTGAATCTTTGCGTGGACAAACGTAATCTAATGGAGCCTCGTTGGTATTTTTGTCCCGGTACCCGAATGCGGTTCTATTTTCGCATTTCTTCCTTTTCAAACATGGATCAAGACTCGAGTGCAACCAGGCACTCTTCAGCGAGTACTCTCTCGACCCACTGTCGTAAGATAACCCACAGCTGTGACTACATATCCACCTCATCACGCCCCAACAAATTCCGTTGCGATCATCAGCTTCAGAAATGTGCATCAAGAAGCAATTCGACCTGCAAAACCCGCGCGGCCTTCGGCAGCCAACCAAACGGATCCCGCCATTGTTGACACCGACCCTCTGTAATAGCGGCCCGCTGAGCGGAAATCTGCCAGATGGCTACAGTCAGGCGAGGGGAAGGGCCCAGCGCAGCGTCTCGTCGTCTTGGTTGTTGATTCCGGCGGTGATGCGCTCATGACCAACAACGCACGCGAGACTTCCCCGCTCCAGGGGGATGGGTTGCTCCCACCGCGCTCTACACACACTGTCGCGCGGGGTATTGTCTTCGGCTCCACCGGGTGTCTTACCCGGTCCCGGACCTTTCTGCGTCTCCTCGTGTCGTCCTCACCGGGTGGGGACGAGCCAGCGGGCGTTGTGAGAGTTGCCGTGGGTTTACGAATTCGTGAGGCGGTGGTCTTCGTATCTAATATGGTGCGTGAAAGCTGCATGCGTTTCGTGCCTTGATATCTACAACAAAACTTTCACTTTTGCGTACAGAATGCGTATGTGCTTGATGAGATGAAGACTTCCGTTCGTGCATGTGTGTGTGTCGTGTCGCTGGAAGGCTGCGTTCGTGTGTGTGTGTGTGTGTAGAGTCACAGGGGAGTTGCGTTCGTGTTCAGAGTCACTGGGAGGAGAGTATTAGGCGAGAGCTGATAAGTGTACAATCACGGGATGGATTGCGTGCGTGTAGAGTCAGGGAGAGTCGCCCTCTTCTGGATAACGTCCTCTGTAGAGTTATCCTTATATGAGTAAAACTGTTAAGTCACTCAGTAGAGTCCCAGTGAACCTTGCGTATGTGTATGCAGGCAGAGTCCACGTTTGTGGCTGTGTGAGGACTTGTGTATGGAGATTACGTTCGTGTGGAAGAATGTTGCTCTGATGTTTAGCTATGGAAGAAGAGCTGCAACACGAGGCACGTATCCTTGTGTGTCTGTGTGTGTGTGTGTGTGTGTGTGGGTGTGTGTGTGTGTGTGTGTGCGCGCGCGTGTCTCAGAGGCAAACGTCATACCTAAAGGTCGTAGCGTCGTGCTCAAGGATCGCACCATCGTCTTCAAGGGTCGTATCGTCGTGCCCAAGAGTCGTAACGTCGTGCTTAAGGATCACACACTCGTCTTCATGAGTCATACCCTTGTGCCCAAGGGTCGTACCATCGTGCTTAATGGTCATACCGTCGTGCTCAAGGGTCATACCGTCTTGCCCAAAGGGTCGTACAGTCATGCACAAAGAGTTAAGGAAAGTAATGGTAACTTCTGGTCGCTTTCCTAAAGACCATTGAGATAATTCTCATTCACCATAACTGACGCCCTGTGGACATTAGTTATGCAATACTATGATATCTGTGCCGTACATTGCCTCATCCTTTTCCTCGTACTCTCCTTAACTTCTTTTCACCATAGATGGCTATTAATAAGGGCCTGTACGTCCGTGCCATATCTGTCACTTTTGAAGAAAATTACATACCTGTAGCAGGTTCTACCCACTCGACTGTACTGTAAACCTTTATTTTTTTTTTGTATTCATCAGAACTATTGTTATAACCATCATGCTTCCAGCGTTAACCGGCATGCGTCTCTGTATCAGGAACTGTTTACCCGTGAATTCTCTCTTCCAGTTATTTGACGTCATTAGATGTCGTGTGAGTGAGTGTACTGTATGTATTAAAGAAATCACCTCAACATCGTGTATATATATCGTATGCATATATGTTGTTAGATGCAATGTGTGTCGAATACCGAGTGGTTATTTGAGCCACAAGTCGTATACACACTTTGAGCATACACTTTGTGATTGCCAATACAGCATCATATATAGTAATATGTAGATTATGAATGAATGAATACATAAATAAATAAGTAAATAAATAAATATATATACAATTTACCATCTTACCACTAATGTTTAATAATATAAAATGAAGCAGATGTCAATCACAGAGTATTTTATTGCCAGGACTGAGGTTGGGTTTTCAAAACTTACTTCTAGGGAATATTAGTTCATTCAGGCTTGCTGACTAGGATGCTTCTGGGTAAATTAGAGTTTATATGTAATCAACTGGTAACTGATATGGAAACTGAATGCAACAGAATACAACGTTTAAAATGTTTACCTGGAATTGTGATTATATATTTTATAACAGTCGTTGGTGTACTCAGTATAGTGATATTCTATCCATTATTAAGATTGACACAAAGTTACTTAATGTAGGCGAAAACTAGCAATGCCGGGAAATATGCGCGCAAAAGCAGACGTCGGGAACTTAGGATACGCACGAAGTTAGGATACTCAAGCAGAAAAGAGCCGATTTATTGAGATTGGGAAAACGTAACTTTGGAGAAATGCTGATCACTGTACAACGTGTACTGTGAATTGTTTATATTTTCTAAAACAATAAGATTATGTTCAACACTCATGTTTACAAGTTTACAGAAACGAGACAATCGCGGAGTCGGTCTCTCGTCGAAAACAGCTGCTAAAATGAATATAGCGAGACGTCAGGAATTAAATAGCTAGACAACATATAGTATATGCTCTCTTTGGGACAATATCGTCAGAGATAGACAACAACAACATCAATAAACAAATAAAACACAAATATTTAAATACTTTCGATGATTTCATGCTGACTTCTTGAAGAATATGATTGTGATGTAAAACGATACGGAGTTAAAAATAGGTAGCGGGGTTTTAAAATATTTTTTAAATGCTTCAATTTAAAGGGTGATGCACTATAATTCTCTCCACCGTAATTAAGATGTATACCAGCAATAATCTTGTGAAAATAAGTATTATTATTGAAGTTGTGATACGTTGCTATGGACGAGTGGTGGTATTTACCAATCAGAGTCAAGCATTATATTTAGCTCGGTCCTGGCACGTCCCATCGTGCAGTTCTTACCTCCCTTTATTATGGTTATCTCCCTTTGACCATGATCACATTAGAAGATATCGTGGCACGAACAGAAATCGCTAGATATTTTGATTCTTGAAAGTCGAAGAACTACAAAACTTTCTATAAGACCGCTTATTTATATTATGGGGAGTAAGGCAGAGATAGTGTTGTGTGCACAGGGTGCCTGTATGCTAGGGAAGCAGCCGGTTAGGTCCAGCTTGAAACCGAATGAAAGAAAATAACGGATGTTGGCAGCTCTTAAAACATCTTGGGTTATCAAGTGCTGTTGGGTATGCCATTCACCTGCATAGGTCTCAAGCATTTAATGTATGACAGCATGACTAATAATAGCATCAATCCTGAAGTGCTTTAATATGTGGATCAGTGTGCACTCTATACACCTTCTCAATTCCCGGGGCAGTATACAACCTAAGCTTCCATATCTCATCCTACTGTGTACCCAGTCACAACTGGGTGGAATGGAGCAGAGTGGATCTAAGCACATTTATATAGCGCTAGTATCTTTAAAACTATGCTCTCACAGCCCACAGTGTAGGAGATGGTGTTGACTAGGATAGCAATTAATGAAAGAGAAAAGTTTTTAGCCTCGATATAAAGACAGGGAGAGTTGGAGAAGACACAAGGTCAGGGGTAGGCTATTTCAGAACATTGCAGCAGCAAATCAAAAAGAGAATTTTCCGAACTTGTCAAGCTTTGCTTTTGAGCTTGGAATTAGTCTCTCCTCTGTGAACGCAAAGTTAAAGCAGTGAGGGGGTGTGTCAGAGAAAGAGAGATTGATTATTAATTTTGTTCAGCTGATCGATCCAAAGATTGTGTTGTGATGCATGGAGAATTTAAATAACAAAAACAAGTCGTAGATAATACTAATTTAATTTATGAGCAATATTAAAAATATATTAACAATGTAAATATAAAAATGTGACATTTGTAGATAATAATTTATTTGTATGCAGGATATAAAAAATATATTAACAATTAAAATATATAAATATAACATTTCGTATATACAAATATTTGGCACATTTCATAAAACAAAGAACATCGAAATGACTCGAGTAGCACTATTAGCGATAAGCTAAATTACATTCCAAAATAACACCCATTAGAGACAGGTTTCAACTTATTTAGAGTACAAATGTGTTCTTTTTTATGGCAATTGAAATTATAGCAAGACAGACAGAAAAGTTTACTGGCACAAGCAATTACAATGGCCTGTGGTCATATTTGAAATAAAAAATATACTGTGCCTTTTCAGATTATATGAAAACATTTGACAATGTTTGTAGAGTGGGTATATGGAATAAATCATCTTATGTATCTGTACAATAATTATTAATAGTAATATACAACAATATATATAATAATTAATAATAATATATTTTTCATATTCTATACACATAGATTATATATGTATCTGTCTGCCATGGTAGGGTAGAGGCAGTAATGTAAGTGTAGATTCCTGAGAGTAAAAATAAGCAGTTACTTGTATTTAAAAGAATAGAATAGAATAGTATATAATAGTAGAATAGTAGATGTAGAAATCAATTATAATTGTGTATTATCAACATGAAATAATGTGTTTGTCTACCAGGGATGATTAAGTGTAAAAGCAAATCCAAAAATCCCCTCCATTATGTATATAAATTATCCCAAAGCACCCAGAATTTTTTGGAATAAAGGTACAAAATATATTTCACTCACTCAAATAATAGTGACTTCCATTTACCCAAATGATTTACTCTACTTATCCTGACGAAATCAATTAATGGCTAAAAATTATGCAATTTGTTATGAACTTTGTCATTTAAGACCATATGGAAAATGGATGACCTAGATAACTATCAGATCAATTTGGCACACACCACCAACAAATAGCTGAACATTATCATAGATAAGTTTTGCAACTATTAGTATCTATACGACATTACATTTTACGTTTCTTTTCTATATTGAAATTTAGGTGATATTCGTAAAACATCAGCAAACGGGTCTAATGGTAGCCAAAAATATGAATGAAAAGTCTCATCTTGATAACGGCAGCAATAAGGTGGTGGATAGCCCTGTGTGCCAAATTTCTAATAGCAGATTTGATTGCTAGCTAGGTCATACAATTTCCATAAGATGTTAAATGCCAGCAAAATGGAATATTGAAGTTCATATTAAATTGCATTACTTCCAGCCATTAATTGGTTTGACATGCTTTAAATAGTAGAGTATGTTTATTTGATTATAGTACCTGGTAGACACTGTCACAGATTATAACATACTCTTATTTTTACTCTCTAGGAATCGTGCCTCTACCACTACCCACCCTTCACCACACTGGGAGGAGCCCAGTTCTCCCCCTGTTGACTGGCAGCAGTGGCAAAGGGCGATGTGTGGGTCTTACCACTGCCACAACCCCGCCTGGCAGTTGTAGGGGTGCGGTCTCAGGGCTCCGTGCCACCCCGCACTGTTCCTGTGGGGATGAGCCGGGCCCTGGGGCAAGACCCACCTTTCTCAGCCTGCGTCCCCAATGGCGACGTTTGGGGACGCTAGGCTGGGAGGACTGCGCACTGGGCTGGGCTGCCTCACGACTCCGCTCCCCATTCCTGTCGTCAATGGAGGGTGACCTGCAAAGATAAAATTTGTTGTGCTTTTTCGTCATTGTGGATAGTTACTATTGCGTAGATGCATGGAATAACATACAAACAGTTTAGTAGTGAGCTCACTGTAACTATCAGATAGCTCACTGCATCCAACATTTGGCTATAATCTTTTTAGGCTATATACCTAACGAGGTCATTTAGGCATTTCGTTGTGAAAATGGATGCACCACACAAGTTTATCTTATTATTCTAAGACTTTTAGACCTCATTTGTCAAGTTTATATCCAGCAGGCACACAACGTCATAATAAAGTAACGACATCAGTGACTAATAGTGACTAATTCCCGACATCATGTCACTGACTCATTTCCAACATTTGGCTCAATATGTAGCTACAATGTCTCTTAAGTGACCGACAGACTTTTATCAGACTGTTGCTTCATTTCGTTGTAGCAACGTCATTGACCGACATCACAGCACAAACTCGTATTGGACAGTCGGGTTATGCTGTGGTAGCAACATCAGGGTAAAGACACATAACAGACCATTAGGCACAGACATTACATCAACGTCAGAACAATGACATCCATACGATCGTCGGATTAAGATGCTATAGCAACATCACTTGCCAACGTCATGAAAAAGAGTTTTCCAATGGCCGTTTTAATGATGACCAAGGTCAGAACAATGACTCATATCTGGCCATCATGTTACGTTGTTGTAGCAACATCATAACGACATTCATGTCACCGTTGGATCTGCGATGTGACTGACAGCTTATGTTGTTGAAATGTCAGAACAATATCACTTACATGACTGTTGGATAAAGACGTTGTAGCAACGTCATGAAACAGACGTATTATATCCAAATGTTGAGTGATATTGCAGCAAAGTCAGGACAAAGACACTGAACCGACCATCAGGTTATGTCGTACCAACCTGATTTACTGATGTCACGACCATGACACCTGTTGTAGCAACGACATGACCGTGACTATTTAGAGCTAGACCATCTGGTTATGACATTGAAGCAAGGTCAGAAAATGTACTTTTATTCCACCGTTGGATTATGATGTTGCAGCAATGTCACTTCCTGACTGTCAGATTGTGACACTGTAGCAATGTCAGAATAATTGTTCCTATTATCCGATTGTGAGGTTATGCTGTTGCAACGTCAATTCATGACCTCTCGACGGCAGCGCATTTGAGAAGTTCCATGCATGTGCGGAGCCTAGCTTGAAACATTAAACTACTTGCCCTGTCGTTAAATTGTTCACTATTCTGGGATATTTCAGACTGAAAAACATGTGACGTCATCTTAGGCAAGTGGCATGTGAATGATAAACCTTATGGGGCCTTGAAGGGAAGCTTGGGTTGTATACTCACCGAGGAGGCAACTTTTCGAAACTGACAGGAAGAGGATTGTGCCAATCCAGGGATTCGAACCCGAGTTGCTGGATTGCAAGTCCAATGCTCTACCAACTGAGCCAAAGGGGTAACCCCACTGATCGAGCCATTCTGGTGCTAGGAATTCTCAGTGCAACAATTCAGAGAGAAGTCCACATGGAACAACTCAAATACACGTTGGGAACCACTGTAACAGAGGACCGTCCAGATCCTGGGATGCTGGATTGTGTCCAATGCTCTACCAATTGAGCCAAAGGGGAAACAAAGGATGTAAAATGACATCAGGCAGTGTTGTAAACAAACCTATTTCAGACTGATTTCCGATGTTGCGGTACATTGTGAGAACGTTGTAGCCTGATGGTGAGGTAACGTTGTAGCCTGATGGTGAGGTAACGTTGTTGCCTGATTTTATGACCACGTTATAGCTGAGGTTGTGTAGACATTGTCGAAAGACATCAGTTGTAAAACCAACTGGTTCAAGACTGATTCCTGATGTTGTAGTACAACCATTGTACAATATTGTGTCAAGGTTGTGTGCCTGCTGGGTGATAACCCTGTAGTGTTGGTTTGAGAAATATACATGCTGAAGCAGGCAAAGGGAAACACAATCTTCTGGGAAAACCTCTTGGTTGGCTTTCAAGATTTGTTCACTCAATGCCTCATATCACCGCTGGCACTAATGGTTTCAATGTCTTCAAGGAGTCGGTGAGTGAATCATTGTACTTTCAATGTATTACTTTCAATAATGTATTGTATTGTACTTCAAGGAATGTAATGTACTTTGAGGGACAACAACCAGATTAGTCATAGAGAGATTGAGTGAGATTATAACAAGAGGCTGTCAGATAAGCCAAGCTAAATTTTGTACCTCTTCCCCACTCAATTGCAGCCATAAAATCGTTCACATCAACAATGGACATTGTCATATTCAATGATACAGTGTATACCAGTAATTAACGTAGGTGAAAATCGGAATTACACAGTGAAATCAGAAACTGCACTCTACTCTTACATAAAATCAGCTGAATATACTTCAATTTCCTGTTTAAATTTGAACAAAATCTATCATCCATTTTACCAGAAAAGTTAGCTTGTTATTGTAAATTGACCATATTCATGAATAATTAATTATATGGAGGATATTACACAATGTTCTATTTAATATCAATTTTCATGCACTAGCATCAACGTACAATCAAGTCTCATTCAAACCCCCAACAATATTGAAGGTAGATTAAGATGTTACAGGTATTACTATAGATCAATGTGTATAATATATTGATACTAATACAGGATTCACACAGATTTGAAAAGTGCTTGAAGTTACATGCCTCATACAAAAAGCGTTATCTTTCAAATACTGATACAGTGATCCTACCATTACCATGACTACATTGAAAGTAATATTAAATGATGATTATGTCAACCTTGAGATGAAAGGAAATATTACGTACGGAGCACGGAGGCAGCACATTGCAGCAGTCCTCCCTATTCTGGTCAGGCACTGAAAACAAATTGTCATATGCTAATAAATTAATATTAATCGTACATTAATTACCAGTTACAAATAAGTTAATAGTGTGTTACTGAATAATAACACATCATGTTGATCTTCACATAATATGGGTGAAAGATTCTTGCTGCAACGTTAAGCAACAAATCACTCACTTAACTATAACACAGCAGGTACATGTAGCCTACATTGTCTTTACTCTGGATTTAGCTTTTGGCGAAATTCCAAATTTTTCACACACAAGTTAGTTTGCCGAACAATAATTATCGTTATCCTATGAAATTATTAAAAGTGAGTGAATAAATTAAATATTATTTAAGTCTTAGTGGGAATTATTCAGGTAGATTCCACAGTAGTTGGGTTTTGAGTGTGTTTTGTATTTGGATGGTTTCATGTACTATGAATGTTTGGTTGAGCCAAATACTGTGCAATCATTCGTCCTTAGAAAAATGTGTCTTACCCTCCTGACCCTCGTGAAAAAGCTCTCACGGACCGGCTCCTTCCGCTGGACCTGGCTGTCTTGTTGTCTGTCTGGTTGTCTGTAATAAAATACAGCAACTGTATATTACAGTTAAGTTACATGTTTCTCACCTGGAAGTTTACAAATTTGTAGATATTTTTAAACAAAGAATTTAAATTTGAAGACACGATATATTCACCTAAGCAAATTCCACCTCTGCTTATATTTGCCACTCAGTGTGTGCTTAATTGTACTACATTAAGAGGTAAATTATTTAAATGAATTCCACTAATGTAAAATAGAATGAACAATGAATGAAGTGATATTTTAGCTATTAAAGGCATTCAGTCACAGTTTGTTGACTTATTTCATGGTCAAACGCATTTTACCTGAAAGCATGTACATTTGATTTGTCTACACAAGTACATTGGGCAACAAGCTACATTTTCCGCATGTACCACTGGTATATATTTTTTTTATCATGCTTGTCAATAGCAGGAATTGGTAATGGTATACATTAAGACTTTTGTTATTCATATTTACCTTAGTTTACAAAAAAAATATCAAATCTTTGTTCTGTATAATTGTCAATACCTTCACAATTAAAATAAACAAGAAATATGCATTCATGGATGTGCCTAATCGATGGTCAGATTTTTAATGTTTAAGCTAATTAAATTTCAGTTTTACATGTTTGCAATCTGCAAGATCGGCAAGAGGTTCAAGCTTCACAATTTTGTTCAGTACTTACATTTCAGCCAGGTCCTGGGAATCCAGCCGGTCCGGCCGCTCATCAATTGGTGACGGCGGCAGAGATGTTGAAGATGATGTATCCTGCAAATACAGTCAAATAATATGGCCATACAAGTATTAATATCAAAGATGATTGTTCATGCATTATTATGAGCAAGATAACAATTCTCGATATGAAATGTAACAGTGATGTATCCATTGATGTTCCTTCTTTACTCTTGGAACTTACCTATAAAGATAATTATTAAGTTTGGAAACGCTTTCAAGATCTTACTGGTGATTAATTTTGCTAGTAATTTGAGAAAATGAAAGCTATCTTTGGTTAAGTTAAATATCATGGAATTATTTATCATCTTAAAAAAAGTGTCTTACGGGAGTTATAGGGGACAGGCAGGCCGGGTGAATTTCCTCAGCCGGGCGGACTTGTATACTGTAACAAAATAAAATACACATGACAGATACGTGTTGAAATGGTGGAACACAACAACAAAAGAATGTTGATTGATTTATTGCTTAATGTCACTCCAGGAAATGTTCACCCATATGCGACAATTAAATATTTAATAATATTTAGGCTCAATATCGTGGCTGAACATTTGGGATTTAACGCAGCCTGTTTCAAACTATAGATGCTGATTTCAACTATGACAACAACAAAATTGAGGTTTTGCTCTCTCTATATATAATATATATAATATATATAATTAATGAATTCACTTCTGTATTCACAAAACAATTACCAAGTGCACATGCCACATTTTGTCATAAAGTAAATATTTCACATGAAATAAAATAACATCACATAAACATTTCCATGTGATTTTCCTGGGATCGTTCCTCAGTTTATACCTGTTGTTGCTTCCTGTGATTGTTAAGGTAGAAGGATATGACCCAGGGGGAATAATCTTATCAACCACTGGACCCCTGCCTCTCCTCAGATGATACTGCGAGAGTTCACAACCACGGGGTCAACTTCCAGAGTCAAGTAGCTACGAGGGCAGTGACTAGCAGTACTGGAACTTGGTCGTCTGGAAGCGCAAGGTCTGTGTCCTCATCTCACAAGCGTTGCCGGAGCTGGACTGGTGGTAGACGTGGTTAAGGTGAGACTGTAGCAACAGCCTGGTCTTAGGTCATTCACTGGTTGTGGTTCAACCACTGGTGGTTGACTGTGGTTCAGCTGGTGTCTGAGTGGTGGTGATTCAACCGATTTGGTTGATTTTGCTTTGACAGGTTGGCTTTGGTCCAGCCATATGTGATTGACTTTGGTGCAACCAATTTTCGTTGGTTGTGCCACAACTAGTTTTATTGTTTTTGGCCTTCAAGCATTTCTGGTTAGCTGTGTCTGGCTATCATGTCTTTGGTTCTGAATTTGGCTTCATTAATTCACTCTGGTTCTGTGAATAATTAATTTTCTTTTATTTGTATAAGTTTACGATGCAAATATAACTTCATTTATGAAGTGATACATTATATGGTTAATGAGTTATCTAATCCTGTTAATGCAATTCACATCCTTTCCTCTAATCTTATCAAATGATAACATCCAAACTTTTGTCTTAGACAAGGAAAAGCTGACTCTAGGGTCTCCTGCTACATTTCGAGATCTCTTTTTTTCATTATATTTTTGCCTTAAGTTCCGATATGATGAATTATTCTCAAGCATGATAATCATTACTCTTTATGATGATTTAGATAAGTTAATCTTTGTGATTATTGGCCTGTGATACATACTTTCGTTTGGTTTTGCTCAGTTAGTGTTTTGGAAATTCAGCAGAAATGTCTGCCATTTATCAACACATTTTTCTATCCATGTGACCAACAAAAACGTACATTCTATTTCCCTGGGAATTAGTTTAGTCTTGCAACAAATGGATTACGCTGATGCAGTGTTCTAAGTAAAGAAAAATCATTTCCATTTTCGTCAAAGAGATTTGTTTAGTTTTGTTTTAATCTATTTGTACCGTATGGGGAGGGAGTTTTATACGCGTGGGGTCCCATCTCGAACATTTTCTTGTATCATACAACTTCTTAAATTTCTGTATTGTGTCTGCATTAACCATGTCCTCAGTCATTCTATTCCATTCATCCACCACTCTTATACTATGAAAGTACTTCATAACATCTTTTTCAACAAGTTTCCTT
>JAUTYZ010013474.1:0-12944 GCA_032273725.1 Panulirus interruptus | reverse complement strand
TCTCTCTATATTTCAATTAAGGCCTGGCCTTGATGTGGACTTTTGTCCGTGACTGGAACCTTCAACATAAAAAAAAAAAAGTTGTAACACCCACAGAAATAAAAAATAGAAACTAAAACCTCACCTAAGTTGTCCTAGCACCCAAATTTACTCTATTTTCATCATTACGTGAGATTTCTAAAGGTTCTCTGACTAGTTCAGGTGTTTATCTTCTACATTACAACCAAATTTACCCTGATCATCATAGCTTTCTCCATTATTGTCGTGTATATTAACACAAGACTACTTAATGTCATTAAAAAAAATCAGTACCTTTTTAAGTCACTTCCACGTAGTATAAGGAGTCCATTGATCTATTTTCTTGTGCTGTGTATACCCTCTTAGTCTATCCTGACTCATTCTTTTCACACGTCCAAATCATTTCAGCACATCCTCTTCAGCTTTCTCAATCATGCTCTTTTTACTACCACACATCTCTTTTACCCTGGTATTCTTAACCAACCCTCCTCACACCATATTTTGTTCTCAAGCACTTCATTTCAAACACATCCACCCTTTTACATACCCTTTCATTTTGGGCCTTTGTCTTACATCTGCACATCACTGCATCATCAAACATACCCATCTTTGACACCATAAAATTTACTGCTGGTGTGGATTGCATGGCTACACATTAAGCAGTCTGTTTATCGACATCTGGCACCATATTGGCTGTACTCAATCTTGACTGAGACTAGAATAATGAAAATTATGATTAATCTTAACTGCTAGAAAGGTCAGGTGAGAATTTCATAAGTTGTATTCATTTATAAAAGTGCATTACAAGCAACTACTTTTACTTTAATTAACCCAATATTTTTTTATGATATTCTACTGTTGTCTTATTTAATGTCATTCAATGAAATACAAAGTAATTGTCTAAAACAACTTCTCATTACTATTAGTTTTGAATATTACCCGATTCTGTTCTACAATTCCTGCATTACTAGTGTAGTGTTTACAGAATACAATAACAGTTGTGGAGCATGATTTTGGGCATTAATTTTATTAAATGTTAAACAAATTGTAATTAAAAGGAAAAATTTGGGATTAACTGAATCAACTGTAACACACTTATAAAGAATCGACAAAACCTATAAAAACTTCACCTAACCTCCCTAGTGGTCAAGATTTACCTTAACAATATTCTGGTTGATGCCAAAATGATGTTGGGTGTCAACAAACAGATGACACTGTGCGGCCATGCAATTCCTACCAGCAGACAAATTTAATGATATATTTTTATCATTTCAGCTATTATGCAAGATTATGTAAGGTTTTTATAAGTTCTACTGATGTCTCACAAGGGTTTTACCTAACTTTAACATTAAACAACCCCACATTTTTGGATTATTAATCCCATAATGTAAAATACCAAAGAAAGAAACAAAAATATCACTTACCTCTCTGAACACTACAGATGATATGTGGGGTCTGATTAAAGGATAACATTCCTTGTTATTTGCTTTGGAAGTCAATTTTCAAACCAAATAAAGCTGTAAATAAACAAAATTACAAACTTGCCTGTGGTGTCTAGCTATGGAGAGTTGTTTTCCATGTTATTGAGGAGACATACTCCATTGGACAGTGCCATGCATTGTTAGGTTCAAGAGACAAACAGTGCTTTCTGATTTCTATCAAAATCAGAATCTGATTCTTTCTGGGAGAGGTCCTCTTATGCAATACTTCAATCCCTTTACATCTACATCTGAACTCACCCAACATATTCGTAAGCCTGATTCAACTGGATTAGTCATGTTCACCTTTCAAACATTACTATGCATGGCAGCATCCGATGGAGTGCATCTCCTCAATATGGGGATATACCCATTACTAGACACCATAGGCAAGATAGCTATCATGTTTTTTCACTGCTTATTTCTGTTTAAAAATTGACTTACAAACATATAAACCAAGACCTACTGAATCTGAGCAAGGCACCAGGTGGATATTTTGTTGCAACTATCCATATGACATCATTTGGAAACTACTTGAGGGACATCATTGGTATGTCTCCTGTTCTAGCTGACAGAGTTATATGAAAGTGGTATTTATTGATTCCTTCCATTGAACACTTGGCAGAGTGGTTTTAAGCCACATTTTTCCCCTATTCAATGCCCTGCCCACTCTGTGGGGGACTTCACCTTGTGGGAAAAGCAAGTGCTGCAGGTAAAAACCCACTCTCTATAGAGTTTAAGGAGTCCAATGGTGCCACTTTCATCAAAATCTGTCAAGTACAGCACGTGCATCCACTTTCTAATAAATGATGTAAGATAACGCACAAATTTATGCTACGAAACTATCATTCTGTTCATTATATACTACACTAGCATTACATAAGAAAACCAATCATTGTTCAATGCTAATTGCATTGTGTAACTAAACTAGGAAATTACCCTAAACTGATGTAAATGTAAAATATTACAGAAAATATAAAATTAGACATCAGCTTATAACCAATTCTATAAAAATAAATAAAATCCAATATTCTTAATTTCTTTTCCAGTAAGAATATTACCTTTGAATCCTGCACCCTTATCTACAAAAATAAAAAAATAAAACAATGACAATAATCTTAAGCAAACCACGCCCAACTCACTAAACAATTGCTGGACAAGTATATCCAACCCAATATAACTTGACAATATCATTTACCTTAAAAAACTTATATTTCCCTTCACATACTTAATCTAACACTGTGTACTCCTACAAACAAACATATATAGAGGCTGTCTACATCAACTTGACACCTAAACAAACATTAATTACCTCCTGCTCAACTGACATGTCAGTTACAAACAAAAATATACCTTGAATAGGAAATATATAATCTATTGCTGGGTGTGAAGTAGCGGAAATGAGTGAGGTTCTAATAAAGAGAAACTGCTAAAAACATAGGGGGAACTGTCAAACTGGTAGCTATCACCAGTCTTATACAAAATGCGTTGGATTATTCAGTGTACTCACCACTTTTGAACACCTCTGGGGTGTCTGGATCCGACGAATCGTCACTAAAGTGTTCCATGTTGAAGCACTTCTCAACAAACTTTGAAAATCTCCGCAAGTGTTACATTGTTACACCCAAATTCGATCACTGACAAAACAAAACGCCATGACAGATGCCGATATAGGGCGAGCATCTTGTCTATTTTCATTATGCCATTTGAATATATAAGTCATGTCCATGTTTATGATTTATATATAGAAAGCATTAGTATATATCTTAACTTTAACAACTGCATATGTGAGTATATAAATTTTACTAAAAGTAATCAAAATAGCCTTCATGAAGCAAAAATCATTACGTAGATATGTTGTATACTTACCGATATATGTAAGATATAAGAGAGTACAGATATGTTTTACAATAATTAGAAAAACACACACAAAAGTAATTGGTTATCGTATGAAAGATATTTCAAACACGAAAATAAAGAGTATTGAAAAAACATTGGCTTTGTTTACATAGATTTAGAAGATGGTGTACCATACATAGAACCATGGCTGCTCCAAACCCATCGACACTTTTGCCTCTCGGTAAACTGTATTACATGATTAGAAATACATGCTTATTCTAATCAGGAAAAGAGCTGTATTACTTCTTTGTACTTAGAATATGTAGCACTTTTAGCCACTACGTCATTTACCAGCGTTATGTTTATACATTCTACCTAACGCAGCTTAAACGTTTTGAAAGCAGATAATAACAGGTTTATGAATGACAGCAAAATTTAATTCTGAATTTTATATGAATACTTTTATAAGTTATATATCAAGGGCACTACAGTGATTATTTTTTGTCAAAATGAGTCGTCCCACATTGATTGTTTTGCCGACTAGTTGAATCCGGTAGACCATACTTTATAATACCGACTAATCCACAAATGTTATTTTGCTGGTTAGCATATTTTCTCATTGCACCTCAGGTTACGATGAGGAATGATAGGTTTGGTGGGCAAGCAACTCCGGTTTGAGGTTAAATAAGGTTGATCAGTTTGCGGCTGTAAGCAAACACTTTTCCTAGACTTCGAAATGGAGACGGAAGGGAGCTTTACCGCAAACCTAGAGGAATAACTGTAGTCAAAACTGATCTTGTTGTTCATCAGAAATAATATTTGTTTAAAATCAATGTAGGCAAAACTCTTCAACTGTAGGATATATATACAATTCTAATACTAAAGTTGAAATAAAGAAGACAGTAAAATACTAGTAGACTCCAATGCCGACTAGTCAACAAAGTAATCACTGCATCTTGTATGTTTTACCTTCCATCATGATTCTCAGGCAGTAAATCACCTTTAAACGCATTTTACTGGGTTTAGTCTCTGATGAAGCTGGAAAAGGCACAGAATAAAGTATGAAAAGTATTTTTGGCGAGTTCCAGTCCAGGCATGCCACAGTAGTAGTTTTCGAGTACGAGTGATTGTGTTTTGCAGTGGAAGTGCAGTGTGTCGAGAATAGAATTAAAATTGTGATACATGATTTGGAACATTTTTTTAACCTACAATCAATAAGTTGATAGTGGAGAGGGCTATGAAAATCATAGAAAATGTATGAAACAGTTAATGGCATAGAAATCAACATATTCAAGCTTAACATAACTTTGCCTGCGGGGTGAGATTTAGTTTCAATATTTTATGCTTGTTAAAACTTATTGGTGATATTTGAATTTATTTGTGCACTGGAACATGTTTGATTGCACTCAAAAGCACAATGCTGAAAAAAATGTAATAAAAAAAATAGTTCTCAAAGTACTGAAACTTCGGTAAATGTCAGCTGTCAGATGAGGTTCTGTTGATTTCTAGACATGAGCGAATGTTTTTAGTTTTAGCACGCCACATTATTATCAATAAACTGTACTAAAATTTCACGTGTTGGTTGCATTTCAAGGGAAACATGATTGGGACCATTTGTTTTCACTCCACAATATTAAACAACTCAGTAATGGTATGGTATAATGATAAAAGAAAACGTAGTATAATTATTGAAATAGGTAAAGCTCTTATAGGAAATAACAGAACCAATTATCACTTCATTTACCTTCCTTGAGCAGCCAACATATACCTTAATTTTCGACATATTACTTGAAATATACCAACAAAATTATCATCTGCAGCTGCTTTCCACATAATGAAGACTTTGATGTAACTGGGCAAGTGTAGAAATGTAAGCACATCCAGTGAACATTATTTGCTATGTAGCAGGCAGCAGCGAGCAACGAGGTTGTCTATTTTTTACCAAAACATTGAAAATTAAGGTAAATTTTTTAACCCTATGTATAGTTAAATAAGTTTTCATAGGTTTTGTTGCTGTAAAGAACTGCTTTCGTACTATTGTCTTAACCCTACATTTTCTATGATTTTTATAGCCCATTTCAACATCAACTACTTTTATTGACGTAGGATGAAAAATATCACAATTGCATTTCTAGTCTTCATTTTCTCCCCACAGTAAATCCTGCCATTTCATAAAAAATTATCGTAGTAGATTCCATAGTTGATAAGTTGGTATGCCCAATGAAAACATAATCCACCAACATATATTTTTATTTCCACATTGGTGATCTTCATGGCCCTCCCCACAGTCAAGTGATTTATCATTATAGAATAAAAAAGAAAAGGCTTCAAATCCTACTACACCACTCCTCATACTATTCAGTCCTACCAAAGATACTCAGTCTTTATCTTTGGTACTACCGTTGTACAGCAAAATCACTCATATTCCAATGCTACCTTGTGTCATGCCAAAACTGGAACTATAGCAGGTTTGATTATATACATTATTCATTTTTATTCTGAAAAAAACTACTATTATTAGGTACTGTAAATATAGAAAATTCTTTTGTCTTAACTATTTTAAGAACTTATAAATTGGGAAGAAGGAATATGCTAATGATTATACTGTCAGCCACCACAGATTATTGGAACCCATAACACAATTTTAAGTACTGCCAACTATAACAGTTCTGAAAGCCAGAAGTGTTACTTGATTCATAAAATATCTCACTTACATCACTAGGTATTAAAAACAAGTTATTGCCTCTAATCCATGATTGTGTTAAAAAAAAAATGAAAACTTGTAATACAAATGGTGATGTAGTCCACACTTTATGTTGTATTGGACTAATTCACATAGCACTATCTAGCATATCAGACTCAGAGTCATTTAATATATTAGCAGTAGCTAAATTAAATCTATGGTAACTAGTATGTTTGAGATGGATATCTCTTAAACATGGTTGCTTTAATACTTTAAGCCTTAAGATGTGCATATCCTTTAACCAGTTTGATATTGTTCATATGTACATTAGTATATGTTTCTGTCTATCTATCTATCTATATCTCTGATGCCTGTTTCCTCTGGGAACTCCTATCAAGGGGGTGGCCACACCAAATGACCCTTCGCTTATCCTTGTCCTTACATGTCCTATACGCATACACTAGTCCATTCATTCTTCCATTTCTATCCCTACAGTACTCTTCCACTCTATTTCCCCATGTCACAGGTGGTCTTCCTGTCACACCAACCCTTTTAACCTTACTATCATACACTCTCCTTGTAAACTCCCTCTCTTGCATTCTTTTCACATGGCCAAACCATCTTAAAAGTATTACATTTCACCCACTCTGCCACTCAACAATTTGTATATGTTTACAATCCAAATCTTGTGTTTGTTACTAATTGATGTAATAGTGGCAGATTATCTTTAACTTAAAGATGTGCAGATCACTTAACTATTATGTTTCACTGATATGACTTGTACATACAGTACTACCAAGATTTTGTGTCAACAACTAGTCAGTAAATTTTTGTCTTCCTTGCTGCATAACTTATTAGTTTGCCCACCTGCATGTACATCCATATCTTGTGTACGTGATGCCTAAACTTGTACCACATATACCGGATGCAAAGTTCTATATCTTTTTAAGTTTGAAGTCGAGAGACAAAGAAGAAGATTGGGGGATAATTTGTAATTTACCAAATTCTTGTGTAAATGCCATTTCATGAGGATGGTTAGATGTGGTCCAAACCTTTACTGCAGATAAGGTACACAAAGTTCTGTACCATAATAAGATTTTTAGGTCAGGATCATGTTTACAGTACTCTAAGGTTACATACTAAATGCTTGTGTACAAAAAACATTCCATGAGTGGATGACTGGATTGAATATTGGCCAAAAATGTACAGCAGCAATAATTTACCTTGACAATATATCATTGTATCGGCCTCTTCTCTGCTCCATTATTATTAACTCAACCCTCAGTTGATTCTTTGGGCAAAGGGTGCTGTAATTATTTCATTCCCAAATAGTTTGATATATTTTATAATAAATTTGCTGTTATGCTGTTGAAAGCATTAGTTTGACTGTATCTGTTATTGCAGAGTTAGTTGATAAATGTATTGGTTCTCGTATCCACATTATCATGAAGAGTGACAAAGAAATAGTTGGAACACTCCTTGGCTTTGATGACTTTGTCAACATGGTGCTTGAGGATGTAACAGAATATGAATCTACACCAGAGGGAAGAAGAATCACACAACTTGATCAAATTCTTCTTAACGGAAATCATATAACAATGGTAAGACAATTGGTGTTAAAATTATATATCTTAAATTAACCGTATTCCCAGAACCAAAGCAGAAAGATTCTTAATAGTCTTTCCAAGGAATGGTATTTGGTTTACAGGTATGATAACTTTACTTATCTCATAGTTGGTAACAGAATTGTGGGAAATACTGAGAACAGGTTAACTCATGGGTTTTATAACAAGGTGGCTTTGTGGCAATCTGATTACAAGTGAAGAGTATTAATCAACAAAACCTACAAAAACCTCATCTAACCTTATGTAAGAGTCAAGATTTACCTTAATATTTAGTATTGTACTCAAAATATACCAACACCATTGTCATCTTCCCTTTGCCACATCAGTTATATGCACATGTTGGAAGTAAACACAAATGGCAAACAAACTTCCCAGTAAATGAAAGCAGTTTATATTTCTTAACATCGAAAATAAAGAAAATTTAGGTTGCTAGGGAAAATTAGGTGAAATATTCATTGTTTCAGTTGATTCTTAAGTTTCAGTCGATTCTTAAAAATTTTCCTTACTTTTACCCCACATTTTCTAAAATCATCAAAGCTGCCACTCACAACTACCATATATGTTATTGTAGCTAAAACCTCATGTTCTAAATTATGTAACCCAAGTCTAATTCATATTTTCTAAGTATTTGGAGTTCATTGACTTGCATTTCTTCCATATCCATAAATTATTTCTGTGGTGGGACAACAAAACACGGCTTAAGATATTTTTTATATTTTATCTGCTATCACCCGACAAAATCCGTAATTCAGCAACTGCTCCGTCATAAAGTTGCTGGATTAGAGAAATTGAGTGTATCTACTTCGTAAATAAGATGGTCAACTGAATTTGTGGTATAACTAAATTGAATGCCATGTCTTCTATTCAACTCTTACAAACATCTTTACATTTTTGCCCCTTCATTATGACAGTTTTGGATCATTGTTACTGTACAGATCACAATGCAATGCCATATTATTGTGTAGATCACAACAATAATTGCTCCATACCATAATATTTTCTTTCTTTCTTGATATCACAGTGTTAGTATTGTAAATTACATTATGTAATGAGATATTTACTTCATTTCCTACACAATCACTCACTAGAGATTAAAATACCTTATGTTATTTGTGGGTGGTTACTCTTTCCTTGTAACTACTTAAATTATCTTGTATCTTAGGGTCACCTTTATTTTTCACATTTTTGCATCTCATTTTTTTCTCACAGTGGAAATAGAGCACTGTTGATTCATTCATATTATTTATTTATTTCTGTGGCTATTCACACGAGACTTTACAAGCAATATTCTAATAAATATGAGAAAAATTTCATAGATAGAGGAACTCTAACACCATCTTCACTTTTTTTTCAGCTCGTTCCTGGTGGTGCAGAAATGGTAGACTAACCTTTGGAAAATATACACTGGATTTTTAGACCATAATACTATTATTTCCTATGAATCTTGGAGCAAGGTAGAAGATTGTGGATGAGTAAAGGAAATTTAAGACTACGCATCTTCAAAAAAGGCACAAGTAATATTCTTAGTTCATGATTGAATTTCAGCCCATTATATTTGTTAATGAATGTTGGTATTTAGGAGAGATTATGGCATAAAAGCATATCCAAAACCTAATTTGGAAAGTACAACAAAAAACAATGACATGTCATATAAAAATAATGAAGTTTCATTTTATTATTATCAATAAGTACATGATGAAGTACTAGTAATTTATATAAATTCTTTACTTAGATTATTATAAGCCAAAAAAAAAATTATGGATTCTGAAGTGGTAAATGATAATTGTTATTGCTACACATGTTAGGGAGTTTGTAGTCAGTAACATTACTGAAGTTATAAATTAATGCTATTTTAGTTTTGATAACAGAGCTTATTTGTCACCAGGATCTAAACCCAGAATTTCTTGATTTATTTAATGTGTAATACTTTTATACAATAAAATATTAAAATATTATTGTATGATACTCGTCATGTATGCAGGGCTAGGGGTGGACTCCATCAGTTCAAGGTTATACCACTAGTGAAAAGTCACCTTTGGCTAGGCTGTATAATTGGGAGTACAGTCTCGTTAAGGACTTCTAACTCTAAAGGAGTCTACAATACCCTGCTTCTAGATGTAGCACATTCACTTCAGAGTCTACATTTTCCCGATACTGGATGTAGCACAGCCTTGGACTGCAGGAGCTTTCAGAAAGGTCCTGGGTAACACTAGGACTTTCTGAGAAATCGGGCCCAGAGTAATTATAATATTTAAGGGGAGCAAGTCATCAGAAAGGCATACAAGACCATGTAAAGCTTGTTGTAAATATAAGGTTGATGAAGATTGATGTCTATAGATCTTATATCTCTTTCTGCCCATGAACTCCCAATTAAAGGGATGGGTATGGCAACATGAAAAAAGATGCCACATCACTAAATCTTAACACATCTCTCAAGCATGCTTCATTATTCTCACACTTACCTGGATCCTCTTCCCAGCATATTTTTCCTCTCCCCTTTCAGGATGCCTGTTGTCAACTTCTCACGTCTAAATTTTCTACAATAATCTGTCATCATGCATCCTCTCCATATGATCGAATTGCTTCAAGTAGACACAACAAACCATATTTCTTCTCTCTGACATCCCATATCTCCTAAACACTTCAGCATTACTTATTCCATCCCATCTGTAAACACAAGCATTCCTCAAATGACTCATTTTAGCAGCCTGAATTTTAAATTGATAACAGTGTGGTACAAATGGAAGGAAAGAGGAAGACTGAAGAGATTAGCAGATTCAGCGAATGTGGCATTAAAATCAGGTGTATTTCTTATAAAAGTTTAAGAAAAATCTGTTTGCAAGCTTGAAATCTGGAATATAAATCCATCATTATTAATCCAGTTCCTTGGGATATATCAAGTCCATAAAGCCTCTGAAAATCACACGTACTCATCAACAGCCTATGCCTAGTGTGTTAAAGTGAAAAATAGACTACTACCTTTTCAAAGTTCTTACTTTTTACCTCTGGACACTCAACTGATTCATCCAGTGACACCAGTGTTCATCCATTCACACCATCTCCATAAAATGATTCCCCAGTATCCAATCCTCAGTTATTACTTTAGCATCTTCATCTGAAATATACCTAGCCCTAAACAAATTTCATTGCATCTGTCCAACTTTTATAAAGTTGAGTATACATCTGACAAATTTAGTTTACAGAGTGAATACATTAGAAACA
Source organism: Panulirus interruptus (assembly GCA_032273725.1). Lineage (NCBI taxonomy): Eukaryota > Metazoa > Arthropoda > Malacostraca > Decapoda > Palinuridae > Panulirus > Panulirus interruptus. Next base: position 2,079 of record JAUTYZ010013474.1, on the reverse strand, counting down.
ATGGAGTACTCCGAAGTAAGGTTCAGTTTTACACTATCTTGTAGTTATATGAAATATCAGTAGTACATAACCACGCTCTGAAAATGGAATTTTGGTCTATCTATTACGAGAATACTCATCAAGAAATATCCCTTTCTCCAACAAAAATTGTAATGTGTTTACAAACTGGCATTACAAGTGGTATGATTCAGCAGACTATACATCCTTACAAGTGTAAGGTTTGGAGTCTGTTTAGGTCCCCTTGTAAGTTGGTGCAATTCTTGCTTTTCACTTCCCTGATGACCTTTGCATCATCTCCAAACATATTCAGGTAGGCTTCCATACCTAAAGGCAAGTCATTTACATAGGTCATGAAGGGAAATGGTCCAAGAACTGAAACTTGTTGCACTCTGCAGGTCACCTCAACCCATTTGGAAAAGGCTCCTCTGACATGCATCTTCTGTTCCCTTCCAGTGAGACAATCTTCAATCCAACGAAGAAGTTTTCCCTTTATTCCCGATTGGTGATCCAACTTCTTGATCTTCTTCCTATGTGGTATAAATTCAAACACTTTCTGGCATTTCAGATACAACAGTCCACCCAGCCTTTCCTTTTGTCTAGGACTGATCTCACTCTCTCGTAAAACTGTAAGAGATTAGTTACGCAAGACCTCCTTTCCCTAAAACCATGCTCTCTCTCACTTGAGAAATTTTTTCTCTGCAGAGAGTTATCCATTTGCTTTCCAATAATGTTTTCCAGAACTTTACACACAACAGGTGTTAGTGAAACCAGTTTGTAGTTCAGTGCCTGTTCCTGGTCTCCTGTCTTATATATAGGAATGACAATTGTCCTTTTCCATTCCCATGGCACAATGCCTTTCTCCAATGACATCATGAACAGTAATTTAAGTGGTCTATCAAACGTATCTGCACACCTGTTTAGCACATAAGATGAAATCTCATCATCCTTGTATGGCTGGTCTTTTTTAGATTCTGTCAATATCTTTTCTAGATATCTCAATGATTTCAAAAATCTCCTCCCCATTCCATCTCACTGGTGTTGGGTCTTTAGGGTCTTCCTCTGTGAATACACTTTTTAACTTGTTATTCAGTTTCTCATGTATCCTTACATCACCCTCTACAATTTTCCCCTCTGAATCCCTTGGCCTAATTAGGTGGCTCCTTAACCGACAACTGGCTCCTAATAAATTTATGGAATGTTTTGGATTTTTAGGCGCCTTGTCCACAATATTCTTTTCAAAGTTCCTTTGTTCCTCTTTTCTTATCCTGATATACTTTTTTTGTGCTGTTTTATACATTGCAAATGCTAGCTGGCTTGAGTGCTGTTTATATCTTCATCACTGCACATCTCGAAGCTCCATTGCTTTATGACGTCATTTATTAAACTATTCCTTCCTCTTTCTTACCGTTGTTCCCTCTGTACTTCAGGCTTGAAGTACCCATGCCTCTACTCCTTCATTGTAAATTTTACAGAGCCTCTCAACACAATGCCCTGGTTCCTAGCTACTGAATTATATTTCCCAATCTACGTTATCATAGAAATTATTGTGGTTTGTGTAGTTTCTGCGGCCATATCTCCTCTTTATTTCCTGTCTCACCTCTGCTATTTTATTGTCCTCTTTTACCACATATTCAAACTTGAGTATTACATGATCACTTCTTCCAACTGGTATATCATATATGATGTTCTCAATGTCCATGCTAATATGAGTGAAGATAAGGTCTAGTAATGATGGTGTATCAGTCCCTCTCATCCTAGTGCGCTCTCTGACAAGCTGGTAGGGAAATTTTCCAGTATACAATCTAAAAACTTGTCTCCATGACTCACTATCACAATGAGAATCCAGTTTATCTCTTTATAATTGAAATTCCCCATTATGAGTACTTTACCATCTCTAAGAAGTGAGTGTTTCACTGCTTCATGTACCATCCTGATTGCTTCTTCACTGTTACCACCGTATATTTCTTCTGGCTTGTTGCAATTCTTTGGAGGATTATATACTAATAACACTACGATGCTCTTCATCCTTACAGTTACTATTCCCATTATGTGTTGTCTGAATGGGTCATCTTCCACTAT
>JAUTYZ010013252.1:0-19361 GCA_032273725.1 Panulirus interruptus | reverse complement strand
GTACAGCCAGGCTCTACGTACAGCCAGGCTCTACGTACAGCCAGGCTCTACGTACAGCCAGGCTCTACGTACAGCCAGGCTCTACGTACAGCCACAGCAACATTAACAAACACTAAAATGACACAGCAACATGTAGAAGATTAAGTGTTTCTACAGGAAAGATTCAATCAGGAGGAGAGACTGGGGATTATAAAAGATAACAGGTCACCATGCAAGACAAGTTAGGCGGACCAGAGGTTGAGGGGTACGAGTACCTGGCCTGGAGTTGGGGTACTCACCGTAAAGGAGTCGTCACACTGGACCTTGGCGAGGGCAGGGTCATTGTAGATCTTCAGCTCCTGAAGCGCACCCTGCAGGAGGAACAACCACACGTGAGTAAGCACCAGCAGGAGCAGTCGTCGTGAAAGCCGCGCCAACAACATCGTTCACGACTTAACAACCAGTTTCGTGATTCGTATAGTGTCTTTGAATGGTCTTTTAACTCATGAAGCTTCGTGAAGATTCTTTATCAAGTTCTCGGTGTTTTGATTTATACAAATCTGTTTCCGTATTACATTTATGTAGATCTGATATGAATGTCCAATGTATGATGTGCTCTTCAAATGGATGTGTTTGCTGGAAATGAGTTAAGTTTGATATCTATTCTATCATCCGAACGATCGAAACAACCGGGTCTCTGTTCCATTACGAATTAAAGATTGAACAGTTTTAACTGTTACTGTCATATAGAATTCATGACTGGTGATGAAAAGTGTTCATGAAGGCACATGACGAAGGCACATGAGTAAAGACGGGCCCAGGTGGCCGAGAGGTGTGGGCGGAGGCTGTTAGACCGGCACGTCCCTCGCCCTCGGCCGCCACCAGCCAACTGAGAGCAGAATATAACAACACTGTCTGCCCGTCGTCTGGTAGTTGAGGGTGCCAACTTGCATTATACGACGGACGGATTCCCGGGACACGCGTCAGTGACCGTCGGATTTATGATAAACACATCAAGATGCCAACAGACTCGGGATCCTGATGGCAGTGCAGGAGTTTAGTGTGAGGACGTACGTAGGAAGCGGTGGGCAGGAGGCTTTCCGAGCAGTACACCTCCGGCAAGCAGTGGAGAGCGGGCCAGGCCCGGCGCCCCTGCTGGTTGTACGACCGCCATGAAATATATGCTTGGCCACCAGTACCCGTGTGCCAGTTACTGATTCATGAATGTGCATAAAATTCACATAAACACACTAACAACTGTATTGCTGTACCTATTCATCACTTAATGGTCAGCTGAGTGCATAATGTATTAACCATAGTATTTACTCTGTAAACACTCCTGTATAATTGCCACCTTGACTATGAAGATGTACCGCACTCACGTGCTTCTCCAAAGCATGGAAATCTCCAGCCCACCTTGATCTTAAGCTCTTTTATGATTAGTTAACTAGTCACTATCATGACCTCCCACTTCTGTAATATCTGTAATACCTTAACTGTGTATTTTCAGCCGAATGGCTGCCTAAATTCAACACACATAATCACATAAACACACACAAGCACACAGCCTTCGTGTGTAAAGATTCGCCAGGTCCAAGCCTGGCACGGGCTCTTGTCAATGGCAACCCGTTCTCTGGGGTGCCATTATTGGCACAGGTCAGGTGTGTGTATCATGGGCGCATTTCGGTAGTTGTGTATGACGCATGTGCAGCCACCGTGGTGCAGTGAGTAGTGTTGCCACCCACCAGTTTCGGGTTCGAAATATGGTTTGCATACAAAGTTAAGAGACGGGTCAACACGAATGTAAAGCTCTCTAACCATACTACATAAAAAGCGATTTCACACACACACACACACACACATGTAGCACCAACAACCATGTCAGCTTTTCTCACCCACTCACCAGCTCGTCACAGAGTAACTGGGTCTTGCTTCAAGACCACGTCTGTTACTACAATGAAACGAAACCAGTTTTCGGTGCTCCCTCACAGGAAGAAGCAAGAGGGACTCCTGACCCCTTGACCCGTCCTCACACAGTGTACTCGACGTATTCCATCGACAACCAAGTGTGATAATACACTGATCATACAGTGAACCCGACGTAACGATCATACACCTCGTCACCTGCGCTTTGTCTCATATACACCTACTATTGTATAAATGTATACGTTCGTTTGTCAAGTGACTATAATGCTTTGCCCATGCCATGGCATGTGGTCTGGTGATGAAGAGATCAGCTCACTCCTGCGGCAGTGGTGTTGTCAAAGGTCTCTACACCTGACCGCGACCATAAATATAATTTTGAACGCACATGCAAGCAGGTAATAAACACGGTATACGTTCGCAGTTAATGTGGGCAGAACCATGAAGATTAAGACGTCATATTTTGGCTTTTACGACCTGGCCAGCCCTGGACCGTGGCAGGGAACCCCAACCTACTGCTACCAGCGGCGAGAACATCGTCATTGTTTTCGTTGGTGTTCTGCCAGTGGATGACTGGGCCTTAGAGTTATCAAAGGTCAAGTACTGTGTGTATATTATACTCAATGATAGTCATGTGGGGAAATTAGAAGAATTTATGAACATTGTCGAGGTATTTAAAGTAACAATTACAAAGTGATGCTTTGGTCAGATAACAGTCTTATGAATGACCTCATCCCCTGCAAGACATGATGTACACCAGAACTCTGTGTAACCTGATCTTATCTTCCTCCAAACAAGTAATGAATATTATGTTTGGGGCTTTAGGCATTTGTTATTCCTCGGTGATGTATGGTAATTCCTTTTCTGTAGTCATGTAGGCATCTGGGTCTTACAGCACACATATCATGTAGTAAGTATTGTTAAAGAACTTCATAATTCAGGCAGAAAGTTGAAAGTTGTCCCACAGAGTCGCTTTGGCGAGGTTCTGCTGACGCTGCGTCGCTCTGCTGTAAGAGACTTTTTCAGCTTGCGGTTTGGTGATGTTGGCAGACGCCACTTCTCTAATTTTCTAATATTCTTTTAATTTTATCTTTAATATCCGTTCCATTCGGTGTTCATCCTTTCCTTGCGTTGTCCTGTTCCAGGGTTGGACCAGTCTCCTGTGTCATCTAGGCAGCTGTGTCAGCAGGATCTTCACCAGCGAGTCTTTTTCAATTCGTTTGTTGTCCTGTGATGTTGGCCGGCTCATTTCTGTCGCCGGAAAGCCAGTAAAAGTGATGGTGGTAACCGAAGAGCTGGTGATGTTAGTAGACGCCCCACTGATGTTCGTAGATCCTAAGTCTGGACCTTGACCACCGATTGGCAGAGGCACAATGACAGTCTTCGCTGCCACTCTTATCCCGTATCAAAGGCTCACTTCGGTGTTCCTTCTTGAATATTTTACATAAAAGTCTTAAGTTATTGTAGAGGCCGGAGGATGATAACGAGTGGCGCAGGTCTTACTGTGAATCAGGAGGCGATCTCCACATTAAATTCTTTTTTTCTATTTTAGCATGACCTGGAAGATTTGATAGCTACGTCAACGCAATTGCATTCGGGATCCCGGTCAGTAAGAGATTTGCTCGACATTAGCCTCTGGAACTTCAGTTCGCGGATGTACCCGGAGGTTAAACCCGTAATGACAGAGTTCATGTGCTTGGGAACCTCGACCTCACACTTCTTCTTCACCAGTCAAGAGGTCTCCGCTCTGGGGCACTCCACCTTGACCAGGATGAGGGATGGTTTATCGGGCCGGTGATTTCGAAACTCCTACTCGCACAACTGCATAAAGTCCCACTAACATGTCCGCAGATATGGACGTGAATGGACCCCTCCGGCCTCGGAGGGGCTGCAGGAGGACCTCGTCCTTGCGCTGGCACTAGCCAGTAACGAGGCTGGACCCAGTGTGCAGACAACGTTTAACCTCTCACTCCCATGACTCTAGCATGAAAGTCTCATTCTCTGATTATACAACTCTTCTTCTGAACTCAGTGGTCATAATAATGTTTAATTTACTTCATCATATACGGACGATGTGCAGGACCAGCGGCCTAATTACTAACAGTATCATCTTACATTCATGATTTTATCCTAGAAGAACTTATACCAGGAGCCCAGCATATCTGGTCGGTTGACTGGTTCTTGTTGCAAAAGTTCAACCCCTGGATGAGAGGTGGGTTAGCACGCGTCGAGGTCTGGATGATAACTAGAACACCAACAAGTGATATTAACAGATCATTTTTTTTTCTGAATCATCATTGCAGAGAAGACTGAAAATAAAGTAATTCATATGTTATGGACGGCAGCAGCTTATGCAGAGTCATGTTGGTCATGAATACAGGCGTAACCAACGTCCGTATCCTTAGGCTTGAGGCTCCCTGGTGCTGGGGTCGGGCCCCACGACCCAAGCCAATACCACCTCAACCCAAAACCCTCTGCTGCAGGGCTTTGGCACTATGCTTCCCTTAGGTTGTGTCACCAAGGAAGTTAGACCAGCCTATAGAGAGCACAGCTGGCAAGAAGACTGCGAGACAGTGAGGCGCTTGGATTATTCATTTGATCTTTATCGAAACGTTATAACTAATTTTTTACACTTTAATTGAAACTATGAAATCCAGGAAATCTTAATCACGAATTCTTTTGACTCGACGTGCGACACAGAGGTGTTCACTTGACGTGCGACATAGAATTATAACTGAAACAAATGTGGATGCTCACAGTCAATTGAGGTAAGACATATCTATGAATTTAGAGGGTTTTATCCAATCGTTGAAAGTGAAATTCTTTTTTTCTTTTATAAGGTTGAGCGTTACGGCAGACATTACATGGTATGGAGTTTGTATCAACTTATGAATGATCCCTTTAACACAGTCAAGTTACATAATAGAGATCTTATATAAAAGGGATCATCATGGAATTCAACTCGCGCCTCTAGATACAACGCTGGATAAATGATTTGATTCAGGCTGGTCGCGCATTTCTCTCAGTGGACCTTGTGAATAACAGGGATATAAGTACCTTGCCTCTTCGTTTCTGTCACTGTTATTCTTAAGTGGTAACAAACTCGTTTTACACGGAAGGCAAACACTCCTGTCTGACTGTGGGAAGGTAGATATGATCAGGGATATAGGGAGGCAGCGTAGCTACGCCTGGGAGGAGTACCAGAGGCTGCGGTGGCAGGTGAGACCTGCTGGTGTTACTGATGTGAGCGTGGGTGGAGCAGCCCCCAAGCTGGTCAGGTCCCAGACGCTGGCCGGGAAAACTCTTTTGCACAGGTTGCCCCTATTGTGTGTATATGTGTGGTAGAAGGCGACGACCTGTGCAACAAATTGCCACTATAGTCATTATATAACTCTCTACATATACAAATGCATACTTGCATATATAAATATAGAGTTGGATAAGAGGGTGAGTGGGATGGTTGGTGTTTTAGATCAGGGTTGTTGGTAGACCAGTTCCCACAACCCTCTACCTTCACACAGGGAACCATCACCTCACGTCATACATACACAACCGAGGCTGCTGGTTAATATACAGGACAGTCGCCGCAGTCATGGCTGATTGGGTTCTGGCGGCGGTGGTGATGGCAGGAACCTGAGAACTTATGCAGAGAATCAAAACGGGATCTCAGGCTACTGATCACTTATGTTATGTATTTAAAATCCTTCAGGTTTCCAAACGCATCTGAGATATAGGTATGCATTTGAGAACAGGATGTTACAGATATCGACCTGCACGGGAAGCAGATGTGATTGTTCACGAGAGCGTATCTGCTGGAAGACTGTATAGCATCCTGAGCTTCTGATCTTATGAGTGATGAAGGCAAGACCGTAAAGCAGAAGGCATCTCCCCACCCACCACTCTCCGGTACAACAGTCATGGGAAAGTATGAATGGGGAAAGTGGGAGGAAGGAAATTTGAGGAAGGAAAGACATAAGCAGGAGAATTCCAGAAGCTGATGGGTCGACAACCGAGTAAGATTCGATATCGGCTTCCTTGGGATTTAATTCTGACTGACAATCTTTTATGTTGTACTTTGTCTAAAGCTTTTTTGGAAATGTGGGTATGTAACATCTGAGATTATATTGTTTTAAACCTGATCTCTTGATTTGGAATTCTTGTTCATAGTCGGTTAATGGCTTATCATCCAGAAGTAAAGAAAAACTGTTGGGACGGTAGTTCGAAGCGCAATTTTCATCTCCTTTTTTTGAATATTGGTGTTACATTCACAGTCTTCCAGATTTGGTACTTTCCCTTCTTGTAGCGATTTGTTGAATATGTTAGTGTTCAGGAATGCTGTTTCTAGACTCACTCCTTTTACTCATTTATCTAAGTACGTCACACCTTTGAATGTTATGTGTGCAACCTCTCATTTTCTGACCCTGGAGGGACGTTGTCCCTCTTGGATATTTAAGGAATTTACGACAATAAATGCTGAATGGAACACTTGTTTGATATGGAAGCCATTTCTTTATTGTGGCTGGTTACTGGGCCATTTTCTTTAGATGTCGGGCTACGTGTGTCTGATTTTTTGCTCCTTACATAGTTACAGAATTCTTTAGGGAGCTTCCTCGTGTTGAAGGAAGTTTTGAACTCTTCAGAATTCTTTTCGTCATCCACTGATCTTTTCTTTTGCCTGGCAGACTGTGATGCCACAGCATTATTACGGACGACCACGACCCTGTCAGCAGGCACTGTCTCCCGTGCTCCCGGTTGGAGGAGAACCAGCTGTGTGTACTGGTTCGCTGGAGAACCACCTATGGCATTCCCATTACCCAGGCTCATCACCATATCCGCAGAAACATTTTCGACTAAATTGAACTAACTAAAAAATAACCACAAGGTTATTCAATGCTCAGTATTATGAGTAATGAGTAAATTTATTCCTAGGATGAACGTTCAGGTGTATAAGATCCACACGACAATAGAGGATATTCGTAAGACAAGTTGACCGTTTAAGGAGACAAGCTCCATGGATGTTCGATACGTATGTTAACATCTAGAGATTTTTGTGTGAATCAACATTTTTATAAAGTTGTAGGGAGTGAGCGGAGGCCTTGGGAACAGGGTCGTGTTCGCTCTCTGATGTGTGTCTATCCTGGGAGGACTCCTCCAGTGGTCTCAATCCTCCACTTGGTCCTCACGGTTTCAGGTTACAGATACTTTAATCTTAAAAATAAAAAAAAATACTTGTACAGCTTCTAACCTTGGTGTCAATACATTCCCACCTGGTATATATGCTTTCTTTTATTTTAACTTTGTACATGATTTGTCGGGAGGTATTGTTCGTAAATAACTTTGTCTCTCTCAAGATACTTTCCTCTTGAATGCTTTCTAATGTTTTTTTAAGACATTCATTTGATCATAAGTTTTTTTAATACATCCACATGAATAGGAATACCCCAGATACATTGGTATATACAGTCATCTATGCAAACTGTTAATACATCCACTGTATATAACGTAGTTATCCATATTAACGTTTTCTTTGAAACAGCCACGATATCAGAGAAAACGTATCCTAAAGCCGAACACCAGACACTCTTGAAAAAATATGAAAATGATGGTATCTGTCTTTCTCTATTTTATTACTTCTCATGCACCCACATATTTCATTAGTTTCTGATGCATAGAATAAGAATTCGGGCTACAGCTGACAAGTTAATCGTGGGAAAGATGATAGAAAATAATCTGGTGAGATATAATTACAGTTCTATGATACGATTTAATATCAAATAGTATAGTACTGCAGTAGCGAGGACACTACGGTAGTTTATTTCCTTTTTGCCTAACATTTATATGAAAGGTCAGTCAGGGAAATCCCAACCTTGTTTGTGCTCTCATCTTGATATTCAGCTGTGACCAGTAGGGAAGGGAAGAACTGAACTGTGTGGTGCCACCCGTACGTATCTGCTCACATACTTTGCAAAAATTTACAGTGAAAGTTTAAACACTCTTTTGGTGAAGGGGAGAAGTCCAACAGAAATCAGAGATATTTCAGATCCTTTAGATTATCTGAAGCTTTTGTTTAATCAGGACACGGAGGGATTGAGATCATGAGTTCTAATAACGGTGGGAGGGACTACCTGCCTGTAGGGTACGTCGCAGGAGACACTAACGCAGGAATTTAGTTGCAGTTCGTTTGAAGAAAAGGAATTAGTTTTGGAACTTACTTAGAAAAGAACATAAGTGAAAATAGTGAAACTATCGACCGTGTTAGACTAAACAGCCCATCATGGGGAACTGTCTGGTCAACAATAAGAATGAGGGAACAAAAACATCTTTAGAAATGTTTTATGTCTTAATAAATCTGATCAGATGAATCTTTAATCGTGTGAATTATATGAAAAGGCAACTGGTCCTCTCAGTCAGAGCAAAACTCCACAAGTGTTGGGTCAAGCCTCAAGGGCGGAGCGAGGAGGCAGGAGCCGCCCGCACGTCACAGGGACAAAGTAACAGACGAATTATGAGACAAAGTTGAGCCAAAGCCAAATCTATGGTATGGGATAAGTCGAGGGATAACATTTCCAAATATATGACGATGAATTGCGACAGTTCCTGAAATATATGTCGAGTCTACAGGACCTTATCAAATATAGCTGTGTCCTAGAGGTCATCTTCTCTGTATATTTATAGCATATGAATAATACAGGAAAAAATTTCAGTATTAATAATGGTCATCTCTAGTTCGCAGACACCGGACCCAGTGAGAAGTGAATGCTCTCACAAACGAAGACCATAACACACAGGGCCCCTCCGGCAGCTCTATCAGGACTGGGCTGGCGCCGTGTGAAGGCGACACCGCAAAGTCTTTACTTGTAAGTAACTTCTTCGAGTTGATGGAAGATTCTGATAAGGAAAAGCCCATAACTAACACAGCCAGAGTAGCGTTGGAAGCAGGCGCTACTCGACCCTTGATAATGTCTGCTGCTGCTGGTGACTCAAACTTGTCAGTTCCAGAGACAGTTGGATTTTGTTTGAACCTGAGTTATGCAACACGTTCGACTCCGCTTGCAAAACAGTTTGAGCGTGAACACAGTGGTAAGAATGCCCTCCGCCTCACAGATAATATCGCAGCAACAGTGATTCCTAAGAAACTTAATTTTGTTTTCTTTCTGATCCAGTCTAATGAGGCGAGGATAAGTTTGCTTAGTTGGTTCGCTTTTGTGAAGTTTTGACGTTTTCCTTTTGTTCAACCAAACGGTTCATAGATACCCGGTGAGGTAATTATCTTCACCGCACCTGCTGCGCTGCACGCTGGCGTTCTTATGACATACGCCAACCACCGTCGCCGATATGCTCGGCTGCTGGCACGCACCAGCGATGAGAGCGTTATCGCTGGTGCCCGTATCGCTGCAGGTCCCAGCTATCAGGTGACAGAACAGATGCGCTACAGCAAAACCTTGATAACAAAACCATATTCCTCTTTACCTGGATGGTGACGTAACTGCGCGAACCCTCCCAGGAACCTCTCCAGGTTGACTACATGATCGAGACTCAAACAGACGACGTGCAGAATTCCGATTCCCTCTCTGCTTCCTCCTAGACCAAGGAGTGGCCCGAGTTCACAAGAGTGAGAGTCTATAGAGCTACAGGGTTGGCAAGAGGTTGCTTCAGTAAGAATTCTGGAGCAGATAACTTGGAGCAGTTCCTCCTCTCCGCTGCTCCTGTACCACCAACAATTACTCTTGAACAAGGAAGCAAATGTTTCAGCCCCGGCTAGTATAATTGAAGCTTCTTTGTCTTCGTGATATCTGTTGTAAGCACATCCATAGTTAGGAACACAAGTGTTCCACAGGATGGATTTGTGTTGATGGTTGAACGTGTTAAAGGTTCCTCAGGAAAGGCCTTCTTCATGTGCGCCGTTTGATAAGATTTTCTCTGCAACAGCACAAGTAAAGCAACTCGTGCGAACATTTGTCTTTGACGGAACAAACCATCTTAGAACAGGAAGATATGCAATTGGTCGACGTATCTATGAGCATTACTGGCCACAAAGATCTTACTGTTTCTAACCAGAGAAAATTACTTAATTCTACAATTCGGTTTGTAAGTGAAATATTTTGGCTGTGAGGATGGTGTCAACCAGCCGGGTTGCCAGTCCTCGTCCAGAACAACTCAGTTTGTGACAACCACCATCCGCGCACCCAGGGCAGGGGCAGACGTTTATTACTTAATAAATAATGACAGATAAGCTTTGACAAAGGTCAGATTCAATACCCAAGGTAAGACCATTGTTTTATAGGCTCAGAAAGCGAGTCTTAGGGAAGTGGCTTTAGATTAATGTTATTATCTGACCATGATAATGTAACGTAAAAAAATATTGACTTTAATGAATTGAAATTCTGTGATAATAATCAATAAGTGATAAGCAATCAGCATGACACCACTACAGATGGTATCATCTCTTTAGATCTGGTCTTAACAGTTATGGTAAGGAGACGATGCCTACCTCCAGCTCGCCCTTGAAGATGCCTCCGGCCTGGCCTATGTACAGGGTGGAGGCCGAGTCGAAGACCAGTTGGAGAGGAACCCTCTTCACTAGGACGTCGTTGTACATGTCACAGTTGTACCAGAGCTGGATGTCCTCCTCAGTCACACTGAATGCCAACCTGTACCACAAAACACAAATTCATTGTTAAACTCTGAATTCTATCTTGAAATGAATGAATAGTATGATAAATCACTATGTGAAAATTTAAACCTACGATGAAAAAACTGTAATTTTAAATATAAAGAATCATTTAAAAGGAATGAGAACCTTGTTTTCCAGCAGGACTCCTTACATGCCGTACACCTGACGTCAACTCACAGAGTGATCCCTAATCTAGGTGCTGGTTCCGGCCGTGTTCGTCAGCATCAATGTGAGCCGGCTCACCACAACCTCCTGTCCTGCCTCGACTTGAGCTTGTTTTCCTCTCATTATAACAAAGTAATCTACTCGTTACCCAGCTCCCCTCAACCATAGTCATAGCAATAACCTGCTGGGTCCTAACATGAACAAGTCGAGCAACATCCTCTACTTGCTGGTTCCGCCACCAGTCGAGTTATCCATCATCACAAGATAACGCACTGCAGTCTGCAGACAACAAGCTACGCTGATCTTCTACATCTTCTTAACCCATCCTGCGTCACCTCTCACCCTCTCCTGCGTCACCTCTCACCCTCACCTGCGTCACCGCTCACCCTCGCCTGCTGCCCTTCCCACATTTCACGTTCCCCTGCCCCACCGACCGCACCCCCCTCCTCACCGCCCTGCTGTACCCTTGCGACTTACCTGGTCCAGGAGCCGACGAACTCTGGCACGAGGAAGGAGGCGATGGTCTGGGAGGTCATGTGTCTCTCCCCGTCAGTGTAGTAGAGCGAGACGTTGGTGTGACCCTGGTCGGCCGGGGCCACGCCCACCCCCAGCTGGATGATGTTCTCCAGCGGGTTGGTCACAGCGAACACGAACATCGGGCTGGCCGTGTCGGGCTTCAGGGCAATATGCAGCTGTTGGCAAAACCAACCAAGGCCAAAAATGAATAAATTTTAGTACTACAGACAGTGATTCTTAATGAAAATGCAACACGTTAGAAATGAAGCCAAGAAATGAAGATACGGCAACACAAGCGGTAAATAGCATCGCTCCCACTCTGAGATGAGTGTGATCACGATGATAACATGAGAGCACCAGCCACAAACTGACCTAATACTCACGTCACGTGCTCACGAGTGCGTGTTGTTCACTCACGTTTCCATCCCAAACATGAAGACCATTAACTACACGCTAACGAGGCCGACGTGAACCTTGTGTGTGTCTGTCACTCTGTATGTCTGCTGACACCAACGCTCAATAAGATATTCTTACCACAAGATCGACCTGAACGGTCCTGTTACACTAAACACAGATGATGATGTTGAAGAGAACATTGATGGACCGATCGAGGAGTAAGTATATAAAACTTCCACAGGACGACCATATCATGGGTCCATATATCAAACTAATTCCTCTAAAATGAAAAACTCGAGACATATAACGCTATACGACAAAATCTGTAACGCATCGTGTGTACAGCAACTGCTCTGATGTCATATTTTACATGTTGTGGTGTGGGACGTGACATGACAAAACCATCCCAAAATATTCTTACCCTTGGGAAGGGAAACTCAAGAAATGTCCCTGCAATTTTACTTGACGTACGAGAGCCATCACAGAAGGTTCCGTGAGTCGTGATGAAAAATCTAAATTACACTTTAAGCTTAACCGGATGTAATTGTAAATCATTTCTATAAATAAAAAAAATGTTTTTACTGGAAAATGAAGACTAACAGTGGAATGTTCAAGAAACAAAATGTACGAGAGACGACGTTACGATCACCGCTTCAGATCATCCGTCACTTCAGGAGTTTACAAGGAGAGAAAAATGAATGGATATGTTATGATGATGTACGGTTCAGCGGCCTCTCTCATGCATAACTAATGATTAACTTTTCTATATCAGTAATGGGATAACTTATTTTTTCTTTTTACGTTGGAGGCTCCAGTCACGGACAAAAGTTCACATCAAGGCCGGGCCTTAATTGAAATATAGAGAGGATTATGAAATGGTAAAAGAAGAGACAAAGAAAAGCATTTGCGAATTTGGGGAAAGTGAAAAACCTGTCTTTTAAAATGTGCCAGGTCATAGTTATTGGGGAAGACATGAGAAGGTAGAGAGTTCCAAAACTTCGAGGTGTAGGGAAGGAAACAGTTATCAAAACGGCTCATCCTTGAGTTGCCGACGGCTATTTCCAGGTAGAGCCAACAGCAAAATTTGTGGGTTCACACACACACACACACACACACACACACACACACACACACACTGACACACTGACACACTGACACACACACACACACACACACGGAAGTAACACCTCACTTTACAACATTCATTGTTATTGTCATAATACGTGACCACAGCGGAGCAGTAATCGTATGTTAGTTTGATTAAATTTCCGAGAAGCATGCATTTATATGATTCTCACTTCTGCTAAAAAAAAAGGACTTAAATACAACACACGCACGGCCCATGGCTCCTGACGTATGCGTGAAAGCAGCAGATATTACAGTCAGTATTACGCTGTGTATGGATGAATGACGCGGTGATAACAAGACTTGAAGTATCTCATATTTCACGTGACGCTACTGTTATAAACACGTGTATAGGTGTCTGCCTAGAAGACGCGTCCTCCTCCTAGACGTACTCGTTGCTGTGCTACATGTGTCTCGCCTCCGGATGTACGCCTCCTTCCCTCCCGCATACTTTACCTTTCTTATTACCTCTGCGGCCCAGCCCACCCAGGCGGCCCATCAGCACGCACGTCCTGACACTGTGAGGCGCCACACTCATCTTACTCAGCGCTCCTCAGCTCGTTATATCTCCTTAGCTCCCTCACAACCTCCCCCATACATACCTACACAACTTTGCTCTTTGAAACCATGGTTGTAATATCAATCTGGACCTGCTAGCGAGGTGAATAGTCTTCTCTACGCCTGTAGTGCTAAATTCTAATTCATGGTTCATCTTACAGGAACCCACACATTCTGGTACACTGCCATACATATACCCTCCCAGGACACTGCCCTACCACCATTGCACTATTGTCAAAAGGAACAAGAGAAAAGAATGTGATTTTTTCATTACTTGATTAGAAAGGAGGCAATACTATAGAAATAACTCTCGTGTATTTCAAATTGTAACTAGAAACGCCAACATTCGCGAGCAAATGCAGTATTTCCCTCCGCACTGTCACTCATCATCATATTCACAACAGAGGCAGACGTCATGAAACTCATTTTCGCTGCACCCAGAACAAACCTAAATCTACTTAACTCTTGACAGATACATCTTCACATCACTTTCGACAAACGTATCTTCACTGCAGCTTCGACACCACAGGACTGTGACCTGACCCGTAAACCAGGAATAGGGAGCTGATATTTTGAAAAAAATAAGAGGAAACAGCAAAACCAATATGTTTCCCTCCTGAGAAAACAGAATCATGGACGACCCACAGGCCACTGCTCTCAGCCTCACTCTGACTTAACACAAAATGATGTTCCAAGTATGGTGAGTGACGTATGGAATGGGAGAGGGGATTCTGTCTGTCCCTCGTGTGGAATGAAAGGAGAATCCTGCCCCTCCCTTGCGAGAAATAGGAGAAGTGTCCTTCCCATCCCTTATGAGGAACAGGAGGGGTATCCTACCCGTCCTGCGTGAGGAACAGGACAGCTCGTCCCTTGATGGCATAAAGATTCCGGGCCCACCATGGCACGGGGTCAGGTGATGACCTGAGGTAGGGATATCCTGCAGGTACTTTCCTTGTACCTGAAGTAACGAACACCTCCTTGTATGGACCACAAATCCATTCTATTTAGATTTAATCTTCCGTACACAATAACAACAAGATTGCAAATTACATTTATGCAAATATCCAATTCAGTTCTGCATATTTTAACTTTTCTCCAAATTGTTTGCATTCGCTATCTTCTCCTCTCGCCACACAACAAGGGCCACACCGCACACGCCCGTGGCCACGCAACACACTATCACTTCAACTCATCCTCAAGAAGACTTCCACTTAGCTTGAATCCCGGTACTCCTCGGTACCGCTGCCCTCCACACCTGCAGGTACGTGGTACCACCTGCATCATTCTATCTGGTATTAGTCTGTTGTATAGATACCGTTCTTTTTGTTTTTCCTTTCGTCATTATAAGTGACAAATGTCTTTCTCGAAATTGTTGCCTTGTGTGCACCAGTGCACATTAATGTATTACGTCGTAAGCAATATTTTCTGCGTAATTCCAACTCCCTGAAACATTTCTGGGTTTATTAACAAACTCCAGATACAGCTACGAATATTTTGATCCGCAAGGCGTATATGGCGTATAGCCGTCTCTTGAGTCATATTTTATGTGAAGACGACTTTCGAGCCTGCTGTCCGCCAGTACGTCCTCTCTCTCTCTCTCTCTCTCTCTCTCTCTCTCTCTCTCTCTCTCTCTCTCTCTCTCTCTGTCAATAATTGAAATATAAATGAGTTCTGAAATTAGTAACAATATTTTAACTTGTCCTACTGCAGCTGTGACGGATGAGGACACTTGTCTTTAGTGTGACGGCTGATGATACTTCCCTCAGGTGTGACGGCTGAAGACACTTCCCCTCCCCCCGTCCTACAGAGACCGTACCACCCGTAACCCCAGCCTAACCCTGTTCCATATAGAGTCCGGGTCGCTCACGCTCGTGTAGCACAACGTATTGTAAGTTTTCTGTACCTACGTAATGACGTAAGTTACAGACCTTCACGTACCTCTCTGAAATGTTGGTCGCTCTCCTGCGGGGCGTAAGTTCCCGAGTCACACCAGTAACACACTAGATTTCCAGACGAACCTCACACACGTGTCGCAGGCCCCGCGCAACTACCAAAACATTCGTTGACGGACCGTCATAGACCCTAACGAGCAAACAACCACTTTGCACCGTCCACTGCGGGATTTGCCTATTTAGCGTTCACAAACAACGAGGAACTGATTCGTAACAATATTTCTACCGAAACAAGTTATTCAGATTACTTCATGACTGGACTGTAGACAGACCTTAACAATAAGCAAGAAAATTCCCCGGTACTGACCAGCGTCAAGAAATACTTTCCTCAGCCGTTATATGTTTAACAACAACAGCAGCAGCGGCAGCAATATGGACTGGGAAACAAATTAACAAAGAACTGACCATCATTCCCGGGATAACATTCTGAGTGGCGTGTTCCGTGACTGAATTGTCTGGAGTAAATAAACATAGAAACTTTCCAAGTGTGTATCATAGAGAAATCACGAGGAAAACAGCGATACACACAAAGTGGAACGACGACATTCGGGGGTTGCTAGTTACAGTCCCAGTCAGACGTGCCGACATTCAGCAAATGCTCGAGGAACCTTTAAAGAACTGTAAAGAGACACACATGGAATAGTAATGAGCCTCAGACACTTATTCTCCTATTCAAAGAAAAATCCTAAAACCGCGTCCAGTATTCTTCCCCACGGACAGGTCATATATAGCTGACAGCAAGACTGAACGATGGTTTTAAGGAGCGCACATCAATATTATATGAAAGGATAAACACAAAAAAATAGCCTAACTGGTCAAGGGTTGAAGTGAACACCATACCATGACCTCTGAAGTTCTTCAAAAAACAGCTGCACTTCTTTCCCAAACATGTACATACCTGACCGAGCAGGAAGCACATCAAAGAGCCTGGCAGACCAAGACTTCGTCAGAGATGCTTGGGTGCAGACTGAGCTGCAGATGAAGAGGCCAGCTCGCTGAAGCCAGCGCTAGGTACAAGAAGGGTAAGGTAAGGTGGGTGTGAACATAGGCTCCTGGGTCTGGATAAACTGGCCCAGCCACACACACTCTCAAAAGTTTAAGCCTAATCTGCGGGACGTCCGACCACAGCCAACCTGAACTTCCGGATAATTAGGTGATTACCGTGTCGTCAGGTTTAAGATCCGGCCACTGTACATATGTGTTCCTCGATGCACTTGAGGCTAATACATGTGTCAGTAATGTTCTCTCCTTCTGTCTCTCTCTCATATCTCCTTCTGTCTCTCTCTGTCTGTTTGTAACTTTCGCTCTCGTCACAGCGAGCGGTGTCTATGATTTACAGGTCAGGAGTTCCTGTAGAAACCGGTGTGACAAGTACTACAAGGACCATATCTTCACAGCCACGTTCTACAAGAAAAGCCAGAATACATATTCACGTATATATATTGAAACTGCAGTGGAATTATCAGCTGTTATGCTATTAATTAAGGTATGACAGTTAGAGACGAGAGAGTGTCAGTCGTGTCAGGGATGCGCCACAAGTTGTATCTGTTGTGTAGTCATGTCAAACATCTCAGCTGATACTGTAAACAGAATTGACAGCGTTGCCATGGACATGTCTGAGTCCCTGACTGACTTGTCGTCACAGAACGCGTTCCTCAGCCTTGGTTCAGATGGCTGTTGCCCAGACCCAGCTTCCTGCCCGGAAGACGTACATATACACACTGGTACACACTTATGCACACCTATGCACAAACGCACACTCATGTAAGCAAACGCAAACGTTTTCACACACATACGCACACAAATACACACACTTCCCCACGTTGCGTAAGAAGTGTTGTGAAAGTCAAAGCTCACGCTGCTCGCATGGTGGGATCGATATTGGCTCACCTAAGGAACTTTTTCTTAAAAAAAACAGAGCGCAGGAGTCTCTGGAACTTGGATAAAACTGTCTTTAAAGGGTGTGGGTGTGTCGCAAGCACCGCTTGGAATCATTAGTTGTTGTGTGTTGTGTGTCAGCCAAACACAACCAAGAATGGCTCTTCCATGACTGCAGGCTTATCTGTTCTGTGTTCACTGCGTTTGACGTTTGATCTTTTGTCACATGTAACATTTGATGTCTGTAGAACGGCACCGAAACTTTCCGTCACATATGACACTTGCAAATCCTTCACGTTGTTCTCTAAGTTCTATATCGCATTTGGCAAGACTGTTATTCTTTACTTGAAGAACGTTTTCACTGTCACTTGGAAAGTATCTACTTATCTATCAACGTCTTATCCATTTATATATCTATTTACTCATCTACTTTTCTGTTGTCATAGTCCAAAATTTCCTGTCGCTTTCGCGTGCTGGAGGTAACATAGATCACGTGGGCTGTATTGTATTGGATTGTGGCTCTTGTGGATTTGGTAATACGGTTCATCTCTCTTGACTCTCTGGTTGTGTTGTTATTTCCTTCTGTAACAGAAATGATTCTTGTTGTGATCAGGTCTGCTTGTGACCCGCCTGGGGGCAGGTTTTAAGTAGTTCGACCGAGACGACAGACAGAAGGAGCTTAGCTGAATCATCGGCTCCATTTTAGAAAACAAAACAAAACAAAACATGGATGCCTTCGCGTTATCGGGACAGACAGCTTCCCTCGCTACACAAGCCCACGCATGCTCTCCAGATTTTCATTGCAGTCGTTAGTAACTGCAGTCACTCGTCACTGCAGTCACTATATAGTCAGCACTAGGTCCCTGGGGGATTATGGCAACACAGAATTTTTCTCAAGTTTTGAAAACCATCGTTTATGGTTGAAGTTACCCCGTTTTTTCTACAATGATCCAATAAACGTAATCTGACTTTCATCAATGATTTACGGGTGTCTACTGGGGACGTAGTGGAAAACTAGATGTTAGTGTTCACGAGTGTTTTCGATAATACATAAGAAGAACAGTGAACACCTGTAGGGGGTGTTGAACAATACACTTGTATACATACAAAGGGTAGAAAAGAACCTGCTGCGTCTGGCTTACCGAGAATGTCCTGAAGAACCTCTCCGGGAGGAAGAGTCGGTACGGGTGCTTGATGCTGGCGCCCACCTTGAAGCCGAAGGCTGGAAACCCGTCAAAACCCGTGACGAAGTACTGCGTCGAAGGGTCGGCGAATGGCACCGCGATGGCCTGCAGCAGGTCAATCTCCTCCAAGGCATCTGGCGGGTAGAACACATCACTGTCAGACAGGTGTAAAGTCCAGAAGTTCATGATTAATCGTTGTCTTTGGCTAGAAATTGCTCTTGCATTGTACATACGAGAGTTGAATTTAAAAGAATGATTGCAGAAGATCTTTTAAAAGAATTAACCTCACAAACATGACAGTATGATCCTTGGATGTGATGGCCTGCCCTTTGCACTTCACGCTTAAGAATGAGGTCAAACGTCAGGCTATCATACCCTAGTGTCAAACGGCTAGTTTTATCCCTACATTTCCCTCACTGTGTCCTTATATGTTAAGGGCCAATCTGATGCGTGTTCCAGCTGCCAGCCTGTGAGCTGCTGGTAACTGTACACCCCTCACACCAGCAGATCAGGTTAATGATTTTCAAGATGATTTACTAAGGTTACCAAAATGCTGTCGTACCGTAAATGCTACTGTATCATCAGGAAAAGGTGCATCTTTTATACAATTTTCCCCATCCGATTTCATACTGTGGTATAAAAGAATGACTTACCACATTGCTTTTCTAAACTCCCGTACCTCAGTTACGATACCTCCAAGTCTCCGTAGCGATGGGGACCGGTAGAGGCCATCTGGTGGAATTGGATCAACAGGTGGTAACAGTTATGACCGAGAGGTATGGTATGGGGACAGCTGAAGGGGTCAGGTCAGCTTGTGGCCATAGTCGTCATTACAGTGGGTTATGATAGGGGCTAACTAGTGGGGCCTGGTCACAGGTGGTGACAGCTGAAGGAGGTAGCAGGTAGAACCGGTTCAACGAGCGGTGCCAGCAGTTAGAATTAGGTCAACAGTTGGCCACTGCGAGTGGCAGTGGCGAGAGGTATGTGCAGGACAGTATCCTGGGCAGGGCC